>CAWVNZ010000475.1:0-51179 GCA_963930735.1 Dioctria linearis
AATTTTAATTACGCCAGGGATTGCCTTTTCTATAGTAAATTATTCAAAAATTCATTTTTTAGTGTCGCAAATTTTAATTACGCCAGGGGATTGCCTTTTCTATAGTAAATTATTCAAAAAATAATTTTATACTGTCTCAAATTTTAATTACGCCAGGGATTGCCTTTTCTATAGTAAATTTTGCAAAAAATAATTTTTACTGTCTCAAATTTTAATTACGCCAGGGATTGCCTTTTCTATAGTAAATTTTGCAAAAAATAATTGTTTAGTGTCGCAAATTTTAATCACGCCAGGGATTGCCTTTTCTATAGTAAATTGTTCAAAAAATAATTGTTTAGTGTCGCAAATTATAATTACGCCAGGGTATTGCCTTTTCTATAGTAAATTTTGCAAAAATTAATTTTTTTCTGTCGCAAATTTTAATTACGCCAGGGATTGACTTTTCTATAGTAAATTATTCAAAAAATAATTTTTTACTGTCTCAAATTTTAAATACGCCAGGGATTGCCTTTTCTATAGTAAATTATTCAAAAAATGATTTTATACTGTCGCAAATTTTAAATACGCCAGGGATTGCCTTTTCTATAGTAAATTATTCAAAAATTCATTTTTTACTGTCTCAAATTTTAATTACGCCAGGGATTGCCTTTTCTATAGTAAATTTTGCAAAAAATAATTGTTTAGTGTCGCAAATTTTAATTACGCCAGGATTGCCTTTTCAATAGTAAATTTTGCAAAAAATAATTTTTTACTGTTGCAAATTTTAATTACGCCAGGGATTGCCTTTTCTATAGTAAATTATTCAAAAAATAATTGTTTAGTGTCTCAAATTTTAAATACGCCAGGGATTGCCTTTTCTATATTAAATTATTCAAAAAATAATTTTTTAGTGTCGCAAATTTTAATTACGCCAGGGATTGCCTTTTCTATAGTAAATTTTGCAAAAAATAATTGTTTAGTTTCGCAAATTTTAATTACGCCAGGGATTGCCTTTTCTATAGTAAATTATTCAAAAATTCATTGTTTAGTGTCGCAAATTTTAAATACGCCAGGGATTGCCTTTTCTAAATTTACTATAGAAAAGGCAATCCCTGGCGAAATTAAAATTTGAGACAGTAAAAAATTATTTTTTGCAAAATTTACTATAGAAAAAGGCAATCCCTGGCGTAATTAAAATTTGCGACAGTAAAAAATTATTTTTTGAATAATTTACTATAGAAAAGGCAATCCCTGGCCTAACTATAATTTTTACTGTCTCAAATTTTAATTACGCCAGGGATTGCCTTTTCTATAGTAAATTATTCAAAAAATAATTTTCACTGTCTCAAATTTTAATTACGCCAGGGATTGCCTTTTCTATAGTAAATTATTCAAAAATTCATTTTTTAGTGTCGCAAATTTTAAATACGCCAGGGATTGCCTTTTCTATAGTAAATTTTGCAAAAAAATAATTTTTACTGTCTCAAATTTTAATTACGCCAGGGATTGCCTTTTCTATAGTAAATTTTGCAAAAAATAATTGTTTAGTGTCTCAAATTTTAATTACGCCAGGGATTGCCTTTTCTATAGTAAATTATTCAAAAAATAATTGTTTAGTGTCTCAAATTTTAATTACGCCAGGGATTGCCTTTTCTATAGTAAATTATTCAAAAAATAATTTTTTCTGTCTCAACTTTTAGTTACGCCAGGGATTGCCTTTTCTATAGTAAATTTTGCAAAAAATAATTTTTACTGTCTCAAATTTTAATTACGCCAGGGATTGCCTTTTCTATAGTAAATTATTCAAAAAATAATCCCTGGCGTAATTAAAATTTGAGACAGTAAAAAATGAATTTTTGAATAATTTACTATAGAAAAGGCAATCCCTGGCGTAATTAAAATTTGAGACAGTAAAAAATTATTTTTTGAATAATTTACTATAGAAAAGGCAATCCCTGGCGTAATTAAAATTTGAGACAGTAAAAAATTATTTTTTGCAAAATTTACTATAGAAAAGGCAATCCCTGGCGTAATTAAAATTTGAGACAGTAAAAAATTATTTTTTGAATAATTTACTATAGAAAATGCAATCCCTGGCGTAATTAAAATTTGAGACAGTAAAAAATTATTTTTTGCAAAATTTACTATAGAAAAGGCAATCCCTGGCGTAATTAAAATTTGAGACAGTAAAAAATGAATTTTTGAATAATTTACTATAGAAAAGGCAATCCCTGGCGTAATTAAAATTTGCGAAACTAAAC
Organism: Dioctria linearis; assembly: GCA_963930735.1. Classification (NCBI taxonomy): domain Eukaryota; kingdom Metazoa; phylum Arthropoda; class Insecta; order Diptera; family Asilidae; genus Dioctria; species Dioctria linearis. Next base: position 2,241 of record CAWVNZ010000475.1, read on the forward strand.
AATTATTTTTTGAATAATTTACTATAGAAAAGGCAATCCCTGGCGTAATTATAATTTGCGACAGTAAAAAATTATTTTTTGAATAATTTACTATAGAAAAGGCAATCCCTGGTGTAATTAAAATTTGAGACAGTAAAAAATTATTTTTTTGAATAATTTACTATAGAAAAGGCAATCCCTGGCGTAATTAAAATTTGAGACAGTAAAAAATTATTTTTTGAATAATTTACTATAGAAAACGCAATCCCTGGCGTAATTAAAATTTGAGACAGTAAAAAATTATTTTTTGAATAATTTACTATACAAAAGGCAATCCCTGGCGTATTTAAAATTTGCGACACTAAGCAATTATTTTTTGCAAAATTTATTATACAAAAGGCAATCCCTGGCTTATTTAAAATTTGCAACAGTAAAAAATTATTTTTTGAATAATTTACTATAGAAAAGGCAATCCCTGGCGTAATTAAAATTTGAGACAGTAAAAAATTATTTTTTGAATAATTTACTATAGAAAAGGCAATCCCTGGCGTAATTAAAATTTGCGACAGTAAAAATTATTTTTTGAATAATTTACTATACAAAAGGCAATCCCTGGCGTAATTAAAATTTGAGACAGTAAAAAATTATTTTTTGAATAATTTACTATAGAAAATGCAATCCCTGGCGTAATTAAAATTTGAGACAGTAAAAAATTATTTTTTGCAAAATTTACTATAGAAAAGGCAATCCCTGGCGTAATTAAAATTTGAGACAGTAAAAAATTATTTTTTGAATAATTTACTATAGAAAATGCAATCCCTGGCGTAATTAAAATTTGAGACAGTAAAAAATTATTTTTTGCAAAATTTACTATAGAAAAGGCAATCCCTGGCGTAGTTAAAATTTGAGACAGTAAAAAATGAATTTTTGAATAATTTACTATAGAAAAGGCAATCCCTGGCGTAATTAAAATTTGCGAAACTAAACAATTATTTTTTGAATAATTTACTATAGAAAAGGCAATCCCTGGCGTAATTATAATTTGCGACAGTAAAAAATTTTTTTTTGAATAATTTACTATAGAAAAGGCAATCCCTGGTGTAATTAAAATTTGAGACAGTAAAAAATTATTTTTTTGAATAATTTACTATAGAAAAGGCAATCCCTGGCGTAATTAAAATTTGAGACAGTAAAAAATTATTTTTTGAATAATTTACTATAGAAAACGCAATCCCTGGCGTAATTAAAATTTGAGACAGTAAAAAATTATTTTTTGAATAATTTACAATAGAAAAGGCAATCCCTGGCGTAATTAAAATTCGAGACAGTAAAAAATTATTTTTTGAATAATTTACTATAGAAAAGGCAATCCCTGGCGTAATTAAAATTTGAGACAGTAAAAATTATTTTTTGAATAATTTACTATAGAAAAGGCAATCCCTGGCGTAATTAAAATTTGAGACAGTAAAAATTATTTTTTGCAAAATTTACTATAGAAAAGGCAATCCCTGGCGTAATTAAAATTTGAGACAGTAAAAATTATTTTTTGAATAATTTACTATAGAAAAGGCAATCCCTGGCGTAATTAAAATTTGAGACAGTAAAAAATTATTTTTTGAATAATTTACTATAGAAAAGGCAATCCCTGGCGTAATTAAAATTTGAGACAGTAAAAAATGAATTTTTGAATAATTTACTATAGAAAAGGCAATCCCTGGCGTAATTAAAATTTGCAACAGTAAAAAATGAATTTTTGAATAATTTACTATAGAAAAGGCAATCCCTGGCGTATTTAAAATTTGCGACACTAAACAATTATTTTTTGAATAATTTACTATAGAAAAGGCAATCCCTGGCGTAATTAAAATTTGCGACAGTATAAAATTATTTTTTGAATAATTTACTATAAAAAAGGCAATCCCTGGCGTAATTAAAATTTGAGACAGTAAAAATTATTTTTTGCAAAATTTACTATAGAAAAGGCAATCCCTGGCGTAATTAAAATTTGAGACAGTAAAAATTATTTTTTGAATAATTTACTACAGAAAAGGCAATCCCTGGCGTAATTATAATTTGAGACACTAAACAATTATTTTTTGCAAAATTTACTATAGAAAAGGCAATCACTGGCGTAATTAAAATTTGAGACAGCAAAAATTATTTTTTGCAAAATTTACTATAGAAAAGGCAATCCCTGGCGTAATTATAATTTGCGACAGTAAAAAATGAATTTTTGAATAATTTACTATAGAAAAGGCAATCCCTGGCGTAATTAAAATTTGAGACAGTAAAAAATTATTTTTTGAATAATTTACTATAGAAAAGGCAATCCCTGGCGTAATTAAAATTTGAGACAGTAAAAAATTATTTTTTGAATAATTTACTATAGAAAAGGCAATCCCTGGCGTAATTATAATTTGCGACCGTAAAAATTATTTTTTGAATAATTTACTATAGAAAAGGCAATCCCTGGCGTAATTAAAATTTGAGACAATAAAAAATTATTTTTTGCAAAATTTACTATAGAAAAGGCAATCCCTGGCGTATTTAAAATTTGAGACAGTAAAAAATTATTTTTTGAATAATTTACTATAGAAAAGGCAACCCCTGGAGTAATTAAAATTTGCGACAGTAAAAAATTATTTTTTGAATAATTTACTATAGAAAAGGCAATCCCTGGCGTAATTATAATTTGCGACAGTAAAATATTATTTTTTGAATAATTTACTATAGAAAAGGCAATCCCTGGCGTAATTAAAATTTGAGACAGTAAAAAATTATTTTTTGAATAATTTACAATAGAAAAGGCAATCCCTGGCGTAATTAAAATTTGAGACACTAAATAATTATTTTTTGCAAAATTTACTATAGAAAAGGCAATCCCTGGCGTAATTAAAATTTGAGACAGTAAAAATTATTTTTTGAATAATTTACTATAGAAAAGGCAATCCCTGGCGTAATTATAATTTGCGACAGTAAAAATTATTTTTTGAATAATTTACTATAGAAAAGGCAATCCCTGGCGTAATTAAAATTTGAGACAGTAAAAAATTATTTTTTGCAAAATTTACTATAGAAAAGGCAATCCCTGGCGTATTTAAAATTTGAGACAGTAAAAAATTATTTTTTGAATAATTTACTATAGAAAAGGCAATCCCTGGCGTAATTAAAATTTGCGACAGTAAAAAATTATTTTTTGAATAATTTACTATAGAAAACGCAATCCCTGGCGTAATTAAAATTTGAGACAGTAAAAAATTATTTTTTGAATAATTTACTATACAAAAGGCAATCCCTGGCGTATTTAAAATTTGCGACAATAAACAATTATTTTTTGCAAAATTTACTATACAAAAGGCAATCCCTGGCGTATTTAAAATTTGCAACAGTAAAAAATTATTTTTTGAATAATTTACTATAGAAAAGGCAATCCCTGGCGTAATTAAAATTTGAAACAGTAAAAAATTATTTTTTGAATAATTTACTATAGAAAAGGCAATCCCTGGCTTAATTAAAATTTGCGACAGTAAAAATTATTTTTTGAATAATTTACTATACAAAAGGCAATCCCTGGCGTATTTAAAATTCGCAACAGTAAAAAATGAATTTTTGCAAAATTTACTATAGAAAAGGCAATCCCTGGCGTAATTAAAATTTGAGACAGTAAAAAATTATTTTTTGAATAATTTACTATAGCAAAGGCAATCCCTGGCGTAATTAAAATTTGAGACACTAAATAATTATTTTTTGCAAAATTTACTATAGAAAAGGCAATCCCTGGCGTAATTAAAATTTGAGACAGTAAAAATTATTTTTTGAATAATTTACTATAGAAAAGGCAATCCCTGGCGTATTTATAATTTGCGACAGTAAAAATTATTTTTTGAATAATTTACTATAGAAAAGGCAATCCCTGGCGTAATTAAAATTTTAGACAGTAAAAATTATTTTTTGCAAAATTTACTATCGAAAAGGCAATCCCTGGCGTATTTAAAATTTGAGACAGTAAAAAACTATTTTTTGAATAATTTACTATAGAAAAGGCAATCCCTGGAGTAATTAAAATTTGCGATAGTAAAAAATTATTTTTTGAATAATTTACTATAGAAAAGGCAATCCCTGGCGTAATTATAATTTGCGACAGTAAAAAATTATTTTTTGAATAATTTACTATAGAAAAGGCAATCCCTGGCGCAATTAAAATTTGAGACAGTAAAAAATTATTTTTTGAATAATTTACAATAGAAAAGGCAATCCCTGGCGTAATTAAAATTTGAGACACTAAATAATTATTTTTTGCAAAATTTACTATAGAAAAGGCAATCCCTGGCGTAATTAAAATTTGAGACAGTAAAAATTATTTTTTGAATAATTTACTATAGAAAAGGCAATCCCTGGCGTAATTATAATTTGCGACAGTAAAAATTATTTTTTGAATAATTTACTATTGAAAAGGCAATCCCTGGCGTAATTAAAATTTGAGACAGTAAAAAATTATTTTTTGCAAAATTTACTATAGAAAAGGCAATCCCTGGCGTATTTAAAATTTGAGACAGTAAAAAATTATTTTTAGAATAATTTACTATAGAAAAGGCAATCCCTGGCGTAATTAAAATTTGCGACAGTAAAAAATTATTTTTTGAATAATTTACTATAGAAAAGGCAATCCCTGGCGTAATTATAATTTGCGACAGTAAAAAATTATTTTTTGAATAATTTACTATAGAAAAGGCAATCCCTGGCGTAATTAAAATTTGAGACAGTAAAAAATTATTTTTTGAATAATTTACAATAGAAAAGGCAATCCCTGGCGTAATTAAAATTTGAGACAGTAAAAAATTATTTTTTGAATAATTTACTATAGAAAAGGCAATCCCTGGCGTAATTAAAATTTGAGACAGTAAAAATTATTTTTTGAATAATTTACTATAGAAAAGGCAATCCCTGGCGTAATTAAAATTTGAGACAGTAAAAATTATTTTTTGCAAAATTTACTATAGAAAAGGCAATCCCTGGCGTAATTAAAATTTGAGACAGTAAAAATTATTTTTTGAATAATTTACTATAGAAAAGGCAATCCCTGGCGTAATTAAAATTTGAGACAGTAAAAAATTATTTTTTGAATAATTTACTATAGAAAAGGCAATCCCTGGCGTAATTAAAATTTGAGACAGTAAAAAATGAATTTTTGAATAATTTACTATAGAAAAGGCAATCCCTGGCGTAATTAAAATTTGCAACAGTAAAAAATGAATTTATGAATAATTTACTATAGAAAAGGCAATCCCTGGCGTATTTAAAATTTGCGACACTAAACAATTATTTTTTGAATAATTTACTATAGAAAAGGCAATCCCTGGCGTAATTAAAATTTGCGACAGTATAAAATTATTTTTTGAATAATTTACTATAAAAAAGGCAATCCCTGGCGTAATTAAAATTTGAGACAGTAAAAATTATTTTTTGCAAAATTTACTATAGAAAAGGCAATCCCTGGCGTAATTAAAATTTGAGACAGTAAAAATTATTTTTTGAATAATTTACTATAGAAAAGGCAATCCCTGGCGTAATTATAATTTGAGACACTAAACAATTATTTTTTGCAAAATTTACTATAGAAAAGGCAATCACTGGCGTAATTAAAATTTGAGACAGCAAAAATTATTTTTTGCAAAATTTACTATAGAAAAGGCAATCCCTGGCGTAATTATAATTTGCGACAGTAAAAAATGAATTTTTGAATAATTTACTATAGAAAAGGCAATCCCTGGCGTAATTAAAATTTGAGACAGTAAAAAATTATTTTTTGAATAATTTACTATAGAAAAGGCAATCCCTGGCGTAATTAAAATTTGAGACAGTAAAAAATTATTTTTTGAATAATTTACTATAGAAAAGGCAATCCCTGGCGTAATTAAAATTTGCGACAATAAACAATTATTTTTTGAATAATTTACTATAGAAAAGGCAATCCCTGGCGTAATTAAAATTTGCGACACTAAAAAATTATTTTTTGAATAATTTACTATAGAAAAGGCAATCCCTGGCGTAATTAAAATTTGAGACAGTAAAAAAATATTTTTTGAATAATTTACTATAGAAAAGGCAATCCCCGGCGTAATTAAAATTTGAGACAGTAAAAAATGAATTTTTGCAAAATTTACTATAGAAAAGGCAATCCCTGGCGTAATTAAAATTTGAGACAGTAAAAAATGAATTTTTGAATAATTTACTATAGAAAAGGCAATCGCTGGCGTAATTAAAATTTGCGACACTAAACAATTATTTTTTGCAAAATTTACTATAGAAAAGGCAATCCCCGGCGTAATTAAAATTTGTGACACTAAACAATTATTTTTTGCAAAATTTACTATACAAAAGGCAATCGCTGGCGTATTTAAAATTTGCAACAGTAAAAAATGAATTTTTGCAAAATTTACTATAGAAAAGGCAACCCCTGGCGTAATTAAAATTTGAGACAGTAAAAAATTATTTTTTGAATAATTTACTATAGAAAAGGCAATCCTTGGCGTAATTAAAATTTGAGGCACTAAACAATTATTTTTTGCAAAATTTACTATAGAAAAGGCAATCCCTGGCGTAATTAAAATTTGAGACAGTAAAAAATGAATTTTTGAATAATTTACTATAGAAAAGGCAATCCCTGGCGTATTTAAAATTTGCAACAGTAAAAAATTATTTTTTGAATAATTTACTATAGAAAAGGCAATCCCTGGCGTAATTATAATTTGCGACAGTAAAAAAATATTTTTTGAATAATTTACTATAGAAAAGGCAATCCCTGGCGTAATTAAAATATGAGACAGTAAAAAATTATTTTTTGAATAATTTACTATAGAAAAGGCAATCCTTGGCGTAATTTAAATTTGCGACACTAAACAATTATTTTTTGAATAATTTACTATAGAAAAGGCAATCCCTGGCGTAATTATAATTTGCGACAGTAAAAAATTATTTTTTGAATAATTTACTATAGAAAAGGCAATCCCTGGTGTAATTAAAATTTGAGACAGTAAAAAATTATTTTTTGAATAATTTACTATAGAAAAGGCAATCCCTGGCGTAATTAAAATTTGAGACAGTAAAAAATTATTTTTTGAATAATTTACTATAGAAAAGGCAATCCCTGGCGTAATTAAAATTTGAGACAGTAAAAAATTATTTTTTGAATAATTTACTATACAAAAGGCAATCCCTGGCGTAATTAAAATTTGAGACAGTAAAAAATTATTTTTTGAATAATTTACTATAGTAAAGGCAATCCCTGGCGTAATTAAAATTTGCGACAGTAAAAAATTATTTTTTGAATAATTTACTATAGAAAAGGCAATCCCTGGCGTAATTAAAATTTGCGACACTAAACAATTATTTTTTGCAAAATTTACTATAGAAAAGGCAATCCCTGGCGTAATTAAAATTTGAGACAGTAAAAATTATTTTTTGAATAATTTACTATACAAAAGGCAATCCCTGGCGTATTTAAAATTTGCAACAGTAAAAAATGAATTTTTGCAAAATTTACTATAGAAAAGGCAATCCCTGGCGTAATTAAAATTTGAGACAGTAAAAAATTATTTTTTGAATAATTTACTATAGAAAAGGCAATCCCTGGCGTAATTAAAATTTGAGACACTAAACAATTATTTTTTGCAAAATTTACTATAGAAAAGGCAATCCCTGGCGTAATTAAAATTTGAGACAGTAAAAAATGAATTTTTGAATAATTTACTATAGAAAAGGCAATCCCTGGCGTAATTAAAATTTGCGACACTAAACAATTATTTTTTGCAAAATTTACTATAGAAAAGGCAATCCCTGGCGTAATTAAAATTTGAGACAGTAAAAATTATTTTTTGAATAATTTACTATAGAAAAGCCAATCCCTGGCGTAATTAAAATTTGAGACAGTAAAAATTATTTTTTGCAAAATTTACTATAGAAAAGGCAATCCCTGGCGTAATTAAAATTTGAGACAGTAAAAATTATTTTTTGAATAATTTACTATAGAAAAGGCAATCCCTGGCGTAATTATAATTTGAGACACTAAACAATTATTTTTTGCAAAATTTACTATAGAAAAGGCAATCGCTGGCGTAATTAAAATTTGAGACAGCAAAAATTATTTTTTGCAAAATTTACTATAGAAAAGGCAATCCCTGGCGTAATTATAATTTGCGACAGTAAAAAATGAATTTTTGAATAATTTACTATAGAAAAGGCAATCCCTGGCGTAATTAAAATTTGAGACAGTAAAAAATTATTTTTTGAATAATTTACTATAGAAAAGGCAATCCCTGGCGTAATTAAAATTTGAGACAGTAAAAAATTATTTTTTGAATAATTTACTATAGAAAAGGCAATCCCTGGCGTAATTAAAATTTGCGACACTAAACAATTATTTTTTGAATAATTTACTATAGAAAAGGCAATCCCTGGCGTAATTAAAATTTGCGACACTAAAAAATTATTTTTTGAATAATTTACTATAGAAAAGGCAATCCCTGGCGTAATTAAAATTTGAGACAGTAAAAAAATATTTTTTGAATAATTTACTATAGAAAAGGCAATCCCCGGCGTAATTAAAATTTGAGACAGTAAAAAATGAATTTTTGCAAAATTTACTATAGAAAAGGCAATCCCTGGCGTAATTAAAATTTGAGACAGTAAAAAATGAATTTTTGAATAATTTACTATAGAAAAGGCAATCCCTGGCGTAATTAAAATTTGCGACACTAAACAATTATTTTTTGCAAAATTTACTATAGAAAAGGCAATCCCCGGCGTAATTAAAATTTGTGACACTAAACAATTATTTTTTGCAAAATTTACTATACAAAAGGCAATCCCTGGCGTATTTAAAATTTGCAAAAGTAAAAAATGAATTTTTGCAAAATTTACTATAGAAAAGGCAATCCCTGGCGTAATTAAAATTTGAGACAGTAAAAAATTATTTTTTGAATAATTTACTATAGAAAAGGCAATCCTTGGCGTAATTAAAATTTGAGGCACTAAACAATTATTTTTTGCAAAATTTACTATAGAAAAGGCAATCCCTGGCGTAATTAAAATTTGAGACAGTAAAAAATGAATTTTTGAATAATTTACTATAGAAAAGGCAATCCCTGGCGTATTTAAAATTTGCAACAGTAAAAAATTATTTTTTGAATAATTTACTATAGAAAAGGCAATCCCTGGCGTAATTATAATTTGCGACAGTAAAAAAATATTTTTTGAATAATTTACTATAGAAAAGGCAATCCCTGGCGTAATTAAAATATGAGACAGTAAAAAATTATTTTTTGAATAATTTAAATTTGCGACACTAAACAATTATTTTTTGAATAATTTACTATAGAAAAGGCAATCCCTGGCGTAATTATAATTTGCGACAGTAAAAAATTATTTTTTGAATAATTTACTATAGAAAAGGCAATCCCTGGTGTAATTAAAATTTGAGACAGTAAAAAATTATTTTTTGAATAATTTACTATAGAAAAGGCAATCCCTGGCGTAATTAAAATTTGAGACAGTAAAAAATTATTTTTTGAATAATTTACTATAGAAAAGGCAATCCCTGGCGTAATTAAAATTTGAGACAGTAAAAAATTATTTTTTGAATAATTTACTATACAAAAGGCAATCCCTGGCGTAATTAAAATTTGAGACAGTAAAAAATTATTTTTTGAATAATTTACTATAGTAAAGGCAATCCCTGGCGTAATTAAAATTTGCGACAGTAAAAAATTATTTTTTGAATAATTTACTATAGAAAAGGCAATCCCTGGCGTAATTAAAATTTGCGACACTAAACAATTATTTTTTGCAAAATTTACTATAGAAAAGGCAATCCCTGGCGTAATTAAAATTTGAGACAGTAGAAATTATTTTTTGAATAATTTACTATACAAAAGGCAATCCCTGGCGTATTTAAAATTTGCAACAGTAAAAAATGAATTTTTGCAAAATTTACTATAGAAAAGGCAATCCCTGGCGTAATTAAAATTTGAGACAGTAAAAAATTATTTTTTGAATAATTTACTATAGAAAAGGCAATCCCTGGCGTAATTAAAATTTGAGACAGTAAAAAATGAATTTTTGAATAATTTACTATAGAAAAGGCAATCCCTGGCGTAATTATAATTTGCGACACTAAACAATTATTTTTTGAATAATTTACTATAGAAAGGGCAATCCCTGGCGTAATTAAAATTTGAGACAGTAAAAAATTATTTTTTGAATAATTTACTATAGAAAAGGCAATCCCTGGCGTAATTAAAATTTGAGACAGTAAAAAATTATTTTTTGAATAATTTACTATACAAAAGGCAATCCCTGGCGTAATTAAAATTTGAGACAGTAAAAATTCATTTTTTGCAAAATTTACTATAGAAAAGGCAATCCCTGGCGTAATTATAATTTGCGACAGTATAAAATTAATTTTTGAATAATTTACTATAGAAAAGGCAATCCCTGGCGTACTTAAAATTTGAGACAGTAAAAAATGAATTTTTGAATAATTTACTATAGAAAAGGCAATCCCTGGTGTAATTAAAATTTGCAACAGTAAAAAAATGAATTTTTGCAAAATTTACTATAGAAAAGGCAATCCCTGGCGTAATTAAAATTTGAGACAGTAAAAAATTATTTTTTGAATAATTTACTATAGAAAAGGCAATCCCTGGCGTAATTAAAATTTGAGACACTAAACAATTATTTTTTGAATAATTTACTATAGAAAAGGGAATCCCTGGCGTAATTAAAATTTGAGACAGTAAAAAATGAATTTTTGAATAATTTACTATAGAAAAGGCAATCCCTGGCGTATTTAAAATTTGAGACAGTAAAAAATTATTTTTTGAATAATTTACTATAGAAAAGGCAATCCCTGGCGTATTTAAAATTTGCAACAGTAAAAAATTATTTTTTGAATAATTTTCTATAGAAAAGGCAATCCCTGGCGTAATTAAAATTTGAGACAGTAAACAATTATTTTTTGAATAATTTACTATAGAAAAGGCAATCCCTGGCGTAATTAAAATTTGCGACAGTAAAAAATTATTTTTTGAATAATTTACTATACAAAAGGCAATCCCTGGCGTAATTAAAATTTGAGACAGTAAAAAATTATTTTTTGAATATTTTACTATAGAAAAGGAAATCCCTGGCGTAATTAAAATTTGAGACACTAAACAATTATTTTTTGAATAATTTACTATAGAAAAGGCAATCCCTGGCGTAATTATAATTTCCGACAGTAAAAAATTATTTTTTGAATTATTTACTATAGAAAAGGCAATCCCTGGCGTAATTAAAATTTGCGACACTAAATAATTATTTTTTGCAAAATTTACTATAGAAAAGGCAATCCCTGGCGTAATTAAAATTTGAGACAGTAAAAATTATTTTTTGCAAAATTTACTATAGAAAAGGCAATCCCTGGCGTAATTAAAATTTGAGACAGTAAAAATTATTTTTTGCAAAATTTACTATAGAAAAGGCAATCCCTGGCGTAATTAAAATTTGAGACAGTAAAAAATTATTTCTTGAATAATTTACTGCAGAAAAGGCAATCCCTGGCGTAATTATAATTTGCGGCAGAAAAATTATTTTTTGCAAAATTTACTATAGAAAAGGCAATCCCTGGCGTATTTAAAATTTGAGACACTAAACAATTATTTTTTGCAAAAGGCAATACCTGGCGTAATTAAAATTTGAGACACTAAACAATTATTTTTTGAATAATTTACTATAGAAAAGGCAATCCCTGGCGTAGTTAAAATTTGAGACAGTAAAAAATTATTTTTTGCAAAATATACTATAGAAAAGGCAATCCCTGGCGTATTTAAAATTTGAGACACTAAACAATTATTTTTTGCAAAATTTACTATAGAAAAGGCAATCCCTGGCGTAATTAAAATTTGAGACAGTAAAAAATTATTTTTTGAATAATTTACTATAGAAAAGGCAATCCCTGGCGTAGTTAAAATTTGAGACAGTAAAAAATTATTTTTGCAAAATATACTATAGAAAAGGCAATCCCTGGCGTATTTAAAATTTGCGACAGTAAAAAATTATTTTTTGAATAATTTACTATAGAAAAGGCAATCCCTGGCGTAATTAAAATATGAGACAGTAAAAAATTATTTTTTGAATAATTTACTATAGAAAAGGCAATCCCTGGCGTAATTAAAATTTGCGACACTAAACAATTATTTTTTGAATAATTTACTATAGAAAAGGCAATCCCTGTCGTAATTATAATTTGCGACAGTAAAAAATTATTTTTTGAATAATTTACTATAGAAAAGGCAATCCCTGGCGTAATTAAAATTTGAGACAGTAAAAAATTATTTTTTGAATAATTTACTATAGAAAAGGCAATCCCTGGCGTAATTAAAATTTGAGACAGTAAAAAATTATTTTTTGAATAATTTACTATAGAAAAGGCAATCCCTGGCGTAATTAAAATTTGAGACAGTAAAAAATTATTTTTTGAATAATTTACTATACAAAAGGCAATCCCTGGCGTAATTAAAATTTGAGACAGTAAAAAATTATTTTTTGAATAATTTACTATAGTAAAGGCAATCCCTGGCGTAATTAAAATTTGCGACAGTAAAAAATTATTTTTTGAATAATTTACTATACAAAAGGCAATCCCTGGCGTAATTAAAATTTGAGACAGTAAAAAATTATTTTTTGAATATTTTACTATAGAAAAGGAAATCCCTGGCGTAATTAAAATTTGAGACACTAAACAATTATTTTTTGAATAATTTACTATAGAAAAGGCAATCCCTGGCGTAATTATAATTTCCGACAGTAAAAAATTATTTTTTGAATTATTTACTATAGAAAAGGCAATCCCTGGCGTAATTAAAATTTGCGACACTAAATAATTATTTTTTGCAAAATTTACTATAGAAAAGGCAATCCCTGGCGTAATTAAAATTTGAGACAGTAAAAATTATTTTTTGCAAAATTTACTATAGAAAAGGCAATCCCTGGCGTAATTAAAATTTGAGACAGTAAAAATTATTTTTTGCAAAATTTACTATAGAAAAGGCAATCCCTGGCGTAATTAAAATTTGAGACAGTAAAAAATTATTTCTTGAATAATTTACTGCAGAAAAGGCAATCCCTGGCGTAATTATAATTTGCGGCAGAAAAATTATTTTTTGCAAAATTTACTATAGAAAAGGCAATCCCTGGCGTATTTAAAATTTGAGACACTAAACAATTATTTTTTGCAAAAGGCAATACCTGGCGTAATTAAAATTTGAGACACTAAACAATTATTTTTTGAATAATTTACTATAGAAAAGGCAATCCCTGGCGTAGTTAAAATTTGAGACCGTAAAAAATTATTTTTTGCAAAATATACTATAGAAAAGGCAATCCCTGGCGTATTTAAAATTTGAGACACTAAACAATTATTTTTTGCAAAATTTACTATAGAAAAGGCAATCCCTGGCGTAATTAAAATTTGAGACAGTAAAAAATTATTTTTTGAATAATTTACTATAGAAAAGGCAATCCCTGGCGTAGTTAAAATTTGAGACAGTAAAAAATTATTTTTGCAAAATATACTATAGAAAAGGCAATCCCTGGCGTATTTAAAATTTGCGACAGTAAAAAATTATTTTTTGAATAATTTACTATAGAAAAGGCAATCCCTGGCGTAATTAAAATATGAGACAGTAAAAAATTATTTTTTGAATAATTTACTATAGAAAAGGCAATCCCTGGCGTAATTAAAATTTGCGACACTAAACAATTATTTTTTGAATAATTTACTATAGAAAAGGCAATCCCTGTCGTAATTATAATTTGCGACAGTAAAAAATTATTTTTTGAATAATTTACTATAGAAAAGGCAATCCCTGGCGTAATTAAAATTTGAGACAGTAAAAAATTCTTTTTTGAATAATTTACTATAGAAAAGGCAATCCCTGGCGTAATTAAAATTTGAGACAGTAAAAAATTATTTTTTGAATAATTTACTATAGAAAAGGCAATCCCTGGCGTAATTAAAATTTGAGACAGTAAAAAATTATTTTTTGAATAATTTACTATACAAAAGGCAATCCCTGGCGTAATTAAAATTTGAGACAGTAAAAAATTATTTTTTGAATAATTTACTATAGTAAAGGCAATCCCTGGCGTAATTAAAATTTGCGACAGTAAAAAATTATTTTTTGAATAATTTACTATAGAAAAGGCAATCCCTGGCGTAATTAAAATTTGCGACACTAAACAAATTTTTGGCAAAATTTACTATAGAAAAGGCAATCCCTGGCGTAATTAAAATTTGAGACAGTAAAAATTATTTTTTGAATAATTTACTATACAAAAGGCAATCCCTGGCGTAATTAAAATTTGCGACACTAAACAATTATTTTTTGCAAAATTTACTATAGAAAAGGCAATCCCTGGCGTAATTAAAATTTGAGACAGTAAAAATTATTTTTTGAATAATTTACAATAGAAAAGCCAATCCCTGGCGTAATTATAATTTGCGACACTAAACAATTATTTTTTGAATAATTTACTATAGAAAAGGCAATCCCTGGCGTAATTAAAATTTGAGACAGTAAAAAATTATTTTTTGAATAATTTACTATAGAAAAGGCAATCCCTGGCGTAATTAAAATTTGAGACAGTAAAAAATTATTTTTTGAATAATTTACTATACAAAAGGGAATCCCTGTCGTAATTATAATTTGCGACAGTAAAAAATTATTTTTTGAATAATTTACTATAGAAAAGGCAATCCCTGGCGTAATTAAAATTTGAGACAGTAAAAAATTCTTTTTTGAATAATTTACTATAGAAAAGGCAATCCCTGGCGTAATTAAAATTTGAGACAGTAAAAAATTATTTTTTGAATAATTTACTATAGAAAAGGCAATCCCTGGCGTAATTAAAATTTGAGACAGTAAAAAATTATTTTTTGAATAATTTACTATACAAAAGGCAATCCCTGGCGTAATTAAAATTTGAGACAGTAAAAAATTATTTTTTGAATAATTTACTATAGTAAAGGCAATCCCTGGCGTAATTAAAATTTGCGACAGTAAAAAATTATTTTTTGAATAATTTACTATAGAAAAGGCAATCCCTGGCGTAATTAAAATTTGCGACACTAAACAAATTTTTGGCAAAATTTACTATAGAAAAGGCAATCCCTGGCGTAATTAAAATTTGAGACAGTAAAAATTATTTTTTGAATAATTTACTATACAAAAGGCAATCCCTGGCGTATTTAAAATTTGCAACAGTAAAAAATGAATTTTTGCAAAATTTACTATAGAAAAGGCAATCCCTGGCGTAATTAAAATTTGAGACAGTAAAAAATTATTTTTTGAATAATTTACTATAGAAAAGGCAATCCCTGGCGTAATTAAAATTTGAGACACTAAACAATTATTTTTTGCAAAATTTACTATAGAAAAGGCAATCCCTGGCGTAATTAAAATTTGAGACAGTAAAAAATGAATTTTTGAATAATTTACTATAGAAAAGGCAATCCCAGGCGTAATTAAAATTTGCGACACTAAACAATTATTTTTTGCAAAATTTACTATAGAAAAGGCAATCCCTGGCGTAATTAAAATTTGAGACAGTAAAAATTATTTTTTGAATAATTTACAATAGAAAAGCCAATCCCTGGCGTAATTATAATTTGCGACACTAAACAATTATTTTTTGAATAATTTACTATAGAAAAGGCAATCCCTGGCGTAATTAAAATTTGAGACAGTAAAAAATTATTTTTTGAATAATTTACTATAGAAAAGGCAATCCCTGGCGTAATTAAAATTTGAGACAGTAAAAAATTATTTTTTGAATAATTTACTATACAAAAGGGAATCCCTGGCGTAATTAAAATTTGAGACAGTAAAAATTATTTTTTGCAAAATTTACTATAGAAAAGGCAATCCCTGGCGTAATTATAATTTGCGACAATATAAAATTAATTTTTGAATAATTTACTATAGAAAAGGCAATCCCTGGCGTACTTAAAATTTGAGACAGTAAAAAATGAATTTTTGAATAATTTACTATAGAAAAGGCAATCCCTGGCGTAATTAAAATTTGCAACAGTAAAAAATGAATTTTTGCAAAATTTACTATAGAAAAGGCAATCCCTGGCGTAATTAAAATTTGAGACAGTAAAAAATTATTTTTTGAATAATTTACTATAGAAAAGGCAATCCCTGGCGTAATTAAAATTTGAGACACTAAACAATTATTTTTTGAATAATTTACTATAGAAAAGGCAATCCCTGGCGTAATTAAAATTTGAGACAGTAAAAAATGAATTTTTGAATAATTTACTATAGAAAAGGCAATCCCTGGCGTATTAAAATTTGAGACAGTAAAAAATTATTTTTTGAATAATTTACTATAGAAAAGGCAATCCCTGGCGTATTTAAAATTTGCAACAGTAAAAAATTATTTTTTGAATAATTTACTATAGAAAAGGCAATCCCTGGCGTAATTAAAATTTGAGACAGTAAACAATTATTTTTTGAATAATTTACTATAGAAAAGGCAATCCCTGGCGTAATTAAAATTTGCGACAGTAAAAAATTATTTTTTGAATAATTTACTATACAAAAGGCAATCCCTGGCGTAATTAAAATTTGAGACAGTAAAAAATTATTTTTTGAATAATTTACTATAGAAAAGGCAATCCCTGGCGTAATTAAAATTTGAGACACTAAACAATTATTTTTTGAATAATTTACTATAGAAAAGGCAATCCCTGGCGTAATTAAAATTTGCGACAGTAAAAAATTATTTTTTGAATAATTTACTATAGAAAAGGCAATCCCTGGCGTAATTAAAATTTGCGACACTAAACAATTATTTTTTGCAAAATTTACTATAGAAAAGGCAATCCCTGGCGTAATTAAAATTTGAGACAGTAAAAATTATTTTTTGCAAAATTTACTATAGAAAAGGCAATCCCTGGCGTAATTAAAATTTGAGACAGTAAAAATTATTTTTTGCAAAATTTACTATAGAAAAGGCAATCCCTGGCGTAATTAAAATTTGTGACAGTAAAAAATTATTTTTTGAATAATTTACTATAGAAAAGGCAATCCCTGGCGTAATTATAATTTGCGACAGTAAAAAATTATTTTTTGCAAAATTTACTATAGAAAAGGCAATCCCTGGCGTATTTAAAATTTGAGACACTAAACAATTATTTTTTGCAAAATTTACTATAGAAAAGGCAATCCCTGGCGTAATTAAAATTTGAGACAGTAAAAAATTATTTTTTGAATAATTTACTATAGAAAAGGCAATACCTGGCGTAATTAAAATTTGAGACACTAAACAATTATTTTTTGAATAATTTACTATAGAAAAGGCAATCCCTGGCGTAATTAAAATTTGAGACAGTAAAAATTATTTTTGAATAATTTACTATAGAAAAGGCATTCCCTGGCGTAATTAAAATTTGCGACAGAAAAAAATTAATTTTTGCAAAATTTACTATAGAAAAGGCAATCCCTGGCGTAATTAAAATTTGAGACAGTAAAAAATTATTTTTTGAATAATTTACTATAGAAAAGGCAATCCCTGGCGTAATTAAAATTTGAGACAGTAAGAAATTATTTTTTGAATAATTTACTATAGAAAAGGCAATCCCTGGCCTAATTATAATTTGCGACAGTAAAAAATTATTTTTTGAATAATTTACTATAGAAAAGGCAATCCCTGGCGTAATTAAAATTTGAGACACTAAACAATTATTTTTTGAATAATTTACTATAGAAAAGGCAATCCCTGGCGTAATTAAAATTTGAGACAGTAAAAAATGAATTTTTGAATAATTTACTATAGAAAAGGCAATCCCTGGCGTATTTAAAATTTGAGACAGTAAAAAATTATTTTTTGAATAATTTACTATAGAAAAGGCAATCCCTGGCTTATTTAAAATTTGCAACAGTAAAAAATTATTTTTTGAATAATTTACTATAGAAAAGGCAATCCCTGGCGTAATTAAAATTTGAGACAGTAAACAATTATTTTTTGAATAATTTACTATAGAAAAGGCAATCCCTGGCGTAGTTAAAATTTGCGACATTAAAAAATTATTTTTTGAATAATTTACTATACAAAAGGCAATCCCTGGCGTAATTAAAATTTGAGACAGTAAAAAATTAGTTTTTGAATAATTTACTATAGAAAAGGCAATCCCTGGCGTAATTAAAATTTGAGACACTAAACAATTGTTTTTTGAATAATTTACTATAGAAAAGGCAATCCCTGGCGTAATTATAATTTGCGACAGTAAAAAATTATTTTTTGAATAATTTACTATAGAAAAGGCAATCCCTGGCGTAATTAAAATTTGCGACACTAAACAATTATTTTTTGCAAAATTTACTATAGAAAAGGCAATCCCTGGCGTAATTAAAATCTGAGACAGAAAAAATTATTTTTTGCAAAATTTACTATAGAAAAGGCAATCCCTGGCGTAATTAAAATTTGAGACAGTAAAAATTATTTTTTGCAAAATTTACTATAGAAAAGGCAATCCCTGGCGTAATTAAAATTTGAGACAGTAAAAAATTATTTTTTGAATAATTTACTATAGAAAAGGCAATCCCTGGCGTAATTATAATTTGCGACAGTAAAAAATTATTTTTTGCAAAATTTACTATAGAAAAGGCAATCCCTGGCGTATTTAAAATTTGAGACACTAAACAATTATTTTTTGCAAAATTTACTATAGAAAAGGCAATCCCTGGCGTAATTAAAATTTGAGACAGTAAAAAATTATTTTTTGAATAATTTACTATAGAAAAGGCAATCCCTGGCGTAATTAAAATTTGAGACACTAAACAATTATTTTTTGAATAATTTACTATAGAAAAGGCAATCCCTGGCGTAATTAAAATTTGAGACAGTAAAAATTATTTTTTGAATAATTTACTATAGAAAAGGCATTCCCTGGCGTAATTAAAATTTGCGACAGAAAAAAATTAATTTTTGCAAAATTTACTATAGAAAAGGCAATCCCTGGCGTAATTAAAATTTTAGACAGTAAAAAATTATTTTTTGAATAATTTACTATAAAAAAGGCAATCCCTGGCGTAATTAAAATTTGAGACAGTAAAAAATTATTTTTTGAATAATTTACTATAGAAAAAGCAATCCCTGGCGTAATTATAATTTGCGACAGTAAAAAATAATTTTTTGAATAATTTACTATAGAAAAGGCAATCCCTGGCGTAATTAAAATTTGAGACAGTAAAAATTATTTTTTGCAAAATTTACTATAGAAAAGGCAATCCCTGGCGTAATTAAAATTTGAGACAGTAAAAAATTATTTTTTGAATAATTTACTATAGAAAAGGCAATCCCTGGCGTAATTATAATTTGCGACAGTAAAAAAATATTTTTTGAATAATTTACTATAGAAAAGGCAATCCCTGGCGTAATTAAAATTTGAGACACTAAACAATTATTTTTTGCAAAATTTACTATAGAAAAGGCAATCCCTGGCGTAATTAAAATTTGAGACAGTAAAAAATTATTTTTTGAATAATTTACTATAGAAAAGGCAATCCCTGGCGTAATTAAAATTTGAGACAGTAAACAATTATTTTTTGCAAAATTTACTATAGAAAAGGCAATCCTTGGCGTAATTAAAATTTGCGACACTAAACAATTATTTTTTGCAAAATTTACTATAGAAAAGGCAATCCCTGGCGTAATTAAAATTTGAGACAGTAAAAATTTTTTTTTGAAAAATTTACTATAGAAAAGGCAATCCCTGGCGTAGTTAAAATTTGAGACAGTAAAAAATGAATTTTTGAATAATTTACTATAGAAAAGGCAATCCCTGGCGTAATTAAAATTTGAGACAGTAAAAAATTATTTTTTGAATAATTTACTATAGAAAAGGCAATCCCTGGCGTAATTAAAATTTGAGACAGTAAAAAATTCGTTTTTGCAAAATTTACTATAGAAAAGGCAATCCCTGGCGTAATTAAAATTTGAGACAGTAAAAAATTATTTTTTGAATAATTTACTATAGAAAAGGCAATCCCTGGCGTAATTAAAATTTGAGACACTAAACAATTATTTTTTGAATAATTTACTATAGAAAAGGCAATCCCTGGCGTAGTTAAAATTTGAGACAGTAAAAAATTATTTTTTGCAAAATATTCTATAGAAAAGGCAATCCCTGGCGTATTTAAAATTTGAGACACTAAACAATTATTTTTTGCAAAATTTACTATAGAAAAGGCAATCCCTGGCGTAATTAAAATTTGAGACAGTAAAAAATTATTTTTTGAATAATTTACTATAGAAAAGGCAAATCCTGGCGTAATTAAAATATGAGACACTAAACAATTATTTTTTGCAAAATTTACTATAGAAAAGACAATCCCTGGCGTAATTAAAATTTGAGACAGTAAAAATAATTTTTTGCAAAATTTACTATAGAAATGGAAATCCCTGGCGTAGTTAAAATTTGAGACAGTAAAAAAGGAATTTTTGAATAATTTACTATAGAAAAGGCAATCCCTGGCGTAATTATAATTTGCGACAGTAAAAAATTATTTTTTGAATAATTTACTATAGAAAAGGCAATCCCTGGCGTAATTAAAATTTGAGACACTAAACAATTATTTTTTGCAAAATTTACTATAGAAAAGGCAATCCCTGGCGTAATTAAAATTTGAGACAGTAAAAAATTTTTTTTTGAATAATTTACTATAGAAAAGGCAATCCCTGGCTTATTTAAAATTTGCAACAGTAAAAAATTATTTTTTGAATAATTTACTATAGAAAAGGCAATCCCTGGCGTAATTAAAATTTGAGACAGTAAACAATTATTTTTGGAATAATTTACTATAGAAAAGGCAATCCCTGGCGTAGTTAAAATTTGCGACAGTAAAAAATTATTTTTTGAATAATTTACTATACAAAAGGCAATCCCTGGCGTAATTAAAATTTGAGACAGTAAAAAATTATTTTTTGAATAATTTACTATAGAAAAGGCAATCCCTGGCGTAATTAAAATTTGAGACACTAAACAATTGTTTTTTGAATAATTTACTATAGAAAAGGCAATCCCTGGCGTAATTATAATTTGCGACAGTAAAAAATTATTTTTTGAATAATTTACTATAGAAAAGGCAATCCCTGGCGTAATTAAAATTTGCGACACTAAACAATTATTTTTTGCAAAATTTACTATAGAAAAGGCAATCCCTGGCGTAATTATAATTTGCGACAGTAAAAAATTATTTTTTGCAAAATTTACTATAGAAAAGGCAATCCCTGGCGTATTTAAAATTTGAGACACTATACAATTATTTTTTGCAAAATTTACTATAGAAAAGGCAATCCCTGGCGTAATTAAAATTTGAGACAGTAAAAAATTATTTTTTGAATAATTTACTATAGAAAAGGCAATCCCTGGCGTAATTAAAATTTGAGACACTAAACAATTATTTTTTGAATAATTTACTATAGAAAAGGCAATCCCTGGCCTAATTAAAATTTGAGACAGTAAAAATTATTTTTTGAATAATATACTATAGAAAAGGCATTCCCTGGCGTAATTAAAATTTGCGACAGAAAAAAATTAATTTTTGCAAAATTTACTATAGAAAAGGCAATCCCTGGCGTAATTAAAATTTGAGACAGTAAAAAATTATTTTTTGAATAATTTACTATAAAAAAGGCAATCCCTGGCGTAATTAAAATTTGAGACAGTAAAAAATTATTTTTTGAATAATTTACTATAGAAAAGGCAATCCCTGGCGTAATTATAATTTGCGACAGTAAAAAATTATTTTTTGAATAATTTACTATAGAAAAGGCAATCCCTGGCGTAATTAAAATTTGAGACAGTAAAAATTATTTTTTGCAAAATTTACTATAGAAAAGGCAATCCCTGGCGTAATTAAAATTTGAGACAGTAAAAAATTATTTTTTGAATAATTTACTATAGAAAAGGCAATCCCTGGCGTAATTATAATTTGCGACAGTAAAAAAATATTTTTTGAATAATTTACTATAGAAAAGGCAATCCCTGGCGTAATTAAAATTTGAGACACTAAACAATTATTTTTTGAATAATTTACTATAGAAAAGGCAATCCCTGGCGTAATTAAAATTTGAGACAGTAAACAATTATTTTTTGCAAAATTTACTATAGAAAAGGCAATCCTTGGCGTAATTAAAATTTGCGACACTAAACAATTATTTTTTGCAAAATTTACTATAGAAAGGCAATCCCTGGCGTAATTAAAATTTGAGACAGTAAAAATTATTTTTTGCAAAATTTACTATAGAAGAGGCAATCCCTGGCGTAGTTAAAATTTGAGACAGTAAAAAATGAATTTTTGAATAATTTACTATAGAAAAGGCAATCCCTGGCGTAATTAAAATTTGAGGCAGTAAAAAATTATTTTTTGAATAATTTACTATAGAAAAGGCAATCCCTGGCGTAGTTAAAATTTGAGACAGTAAAAAATGAATTTTTGAATAATTTACTATAGAAAAGGCAATCCCTGGCGTAATTATAATTTGCGACAGTAAAAAATTATTTTTTGAATAATTTACTATAGAAAAGGCAATCCCTGGCGTAATTAAAATTTGCGACACTAAACAATTATTTTTTGCAAAATTTACTATAGAAAAGGCAATCCCTGGCGTAATTATAATTTGCGACAGTAAAAAATTATTTTTTGCAAAATTTACTATAGAAAAGGCAATCCCTGGCGTATTTAAAATTTGAGACACTATACAATTATTTTTTGCAAAATTTACTATAGAAAAGGCAATCCCTGGCGTAATTAAAATTTGAGACAGTAAAAAATTATTTTTTGAATAATTTACTATAGAAAAGGCAATCCCTGGCGTAATTAAAATTTGAGACACTAAACAATTATTTTTTGAATAATTTACTATAGAAAAGGCAATCCCTGGCCTAATTAAAATTTGAGACAGTAAAAATTATTTTTTGAATAATTTACTATAGAAAAGGCATTCCCTGGCGTAATTAAAATTTGCGACAGAAAAAAATTAATTTTTGCAAAATTTACTATAGAAAAGGCAATCCCTGGCGTAATTAAAATTTGAGACAGTAAAAAATTATTTTTTGAATAATTTACTATAAAAAAGGCAATCCCTGGCGTAATTAAAATTTGAGACAGTAAAAAATTATTTTTTGAATAATTTACTATAGAAAAGGCAATCCCTGGCGTAATTATAATTTGCGACAGTAAAAAATTATTTTTTGAATAATTTACTATAGAAAAGGCAATCCCTGGCGTAATTAAAATTTGAGACAGTAAAAATTATTTTTTGCAAAATTTACTATAGAAAAGGCAATCCCTGGCGTAATTAAAATTTGAGACAGTAAAAAATTATTTTTTGAATAATTTACTATAGAAAAGGCAATCCCTGGCGTAATTATAATTTGCGACAGTAAAAAAATATTTTTTGAATAATTTACTATAGAAAAGGCAATCCCTGGCGTAATTAAAATTTGAGACACTAAACAATTATTTTTTGAATAATTTACTATAGAAAAGGCAATCCCTGGCGTAATTAAAATTTGAGACAGTAAACAATTATTTTTTGCAAAATTTACTATAGAAAAGGCAATCCTTGGCGTAATTAAAATTTGCGACACTAAACAATTATTTTTTGCAAAATTTACTATAGAAAGGCAATCCCTGGCGTAATTAAAATTTGAGACAGTAAAAATTATTTTTTGCAAAATTTACTATAGAAGAGGCAATCCCTGGCGTAGTTAAAATTTGAGACAGTAAAAAATGAATTTTTGAATAATTTACTATAGAAAAGGCAATCCCTGGCGTAATTAAAATTTGAGGCAGTAAAAAATTATTTTTTGAATAATTTACTATAGAAAAGGCAATCCCTGGCGTAGTTAAAATTTGAGACAGTAAAAAATGAATTTTTGAATAATTTACTATAGAAAAGGCAATCCCTGGCGTAATTATAATTTGCGACAGTAAAAAATTATTTTTTGAATAATTTACTATAGAAAAGGCAATCCCTGGCGTAATTAAAATTTGCGACACTAAACAATTATTTTTTGCAAAATTTACTATAGAAAAGGCAATCCCTGGCGTAATTATAATTTGCGACAGTAAAAAATTATTTTTTGCAAAATTTACTATAGAAAAGGCAATCCCTGGCGTATTTAAAATTTGAGACACTATACAATTATTTTTTGCAAAATTTACTATAGAAAAGGCAATCCCTGGCGTAATTAAAATTTGAGACAGTAAAAAATTATTTTTTGAATAATTTACTATAGAAAAGGCAATCCCTGGCGTAATTAAAATTTGAGACACTAAACAATTATTTTTTGAATAATTTACTATAGAAAAGGCAATCCCTGGCCTAATTAAAATTTGAGACAGTAAAAATTATTTTTTGAATAATTTACTATAGAAAAGGCATTCCCTGGCGTAATTAAAATTTGCGACAGAAAAAAATTAATTTTTGCAAAATTTACTATAGAAAAGGCAATCCCTGGCGTAATTAAAATTTGAGACAGTAAAAAATTATTTTTTGAATAATTTACTATAAAAAAGGCAATCCCTGGCGTAATTAAAATTTGAGACAGTAAAAAATTATTTTTTGAATAATTTACTATAGAAAAGGCAATCCCTGGCGTAATTATAATTTGCGACAGTAAAAAATTATTTTTTGAATAATTTACTATAGAAAAGGCAATCCCTGGCGTAATTAAAATTTGAGACAGTAAAAATTATTTTTTGCAAAATTTACTATAGAAAAGGCAATCCCTGGCGTAATTAAAATTTGAGACAGTAAAAAATTATTTTTTGAATAATTTACTATAGAAAAGGCAATCCCTGGCGTAATTATAATTTGCGACAGTAAAAAAATATTTTTTGAATAATTTACTATAGAAAAGGCAATCCCTGGCGTAATTAAAATTTGAGACACTAAACAATTATTTTTTGAATAATTTACTATAGAAAAGGCAATCCCTGGCGTAATTAAAATTTGAGACAGTAAACAATTATTTTTTGCAAAATTTACTATAGAAAAGGCAATCCTTGGCGTAATTAAAATTTGCGACACTAAACAATTATTTTTTGCAAAATTTACTATAGAAAGGCAATCCCTGGCGTAATTAAAATTTGAGACAGTAAAAATTATTTTTTGCAAAATTTACTATAGAAGAGGCAATCCCTGGCGTAGTTAAAATTTGAGACAGTAAAAAATGAATTTTTGAATAATTTACTATAGAAAAGGCAATCCCTGGCGTAATTAAAATTTGAGGCAGTAAAAAATTATTTTTTGAATAATTTACTATAGAAAAGGCAATCCCTGGCGTAGTTAAAATTTGAGACAGTAAAAAATGAATTTTTGAATAATTTACTATAGAAAAGGCAATCCCTGGCGTAATTAAAATTTGAGACAGTAAAAAATTATTTTTTGAATAATTTACTATAGAAAAGGCAATCCCTGGCGTAATTAAAATTTGACACAGTAAAAATTATTTTTTGCAAAATTTACTATAGAAAAGGCAATACCTGGCGTAATTAAAATTTGAGACAGTAAAAATTATTTTTTGCAAAATTTACTATAGAAAAGGCAATCCCTGGCGTAGTTAAAATTTGAGACAGTAAAAAATGAATTTTTGAATAATTTACTATAGAAAAGGCAATCCCTGGCGTAATTAAAATTTGAGACAGTAAAAAATTATTTTTTGAATAATTTACTATAGAAAAGGCAATCCCTGGCGTAATTAAAATTTGAGACACTAAACAATTATTTTTTGAATAATTTACTATAGAAAAGGCAATCCCTGGCGTAGTTAAAATTTGAGACAGTAAAAAATTATTTTTTGCAAAATATTCTATAGAAAAGGCAATCCCTGGCGTATTTAAAATTTGAGACACTAAACAATTATTTTTTGCAAAATTTACTATAGAAAAGGCAATCCCTGGCGTAATTAAAATTTGAGACAGTAAAAAATTATTTTTTGAATAATTCACTATAGAAAAGGCAATCCCTGGCGTAATTAAAATTTGAGACACTAAACAATTATTTTTTGCAAAATTTACTATAGAAAAGACAATCCCTGGCGTAATTAAAATTTGAGACAGTAAAAATTATTTTTTGGAAAATTTACTATAGAAAAGGCAATCCCTAGCGTAGTTAAAATTTGAGACAGTAAAAAAGGAATTTTTGAATAATTTACTATAGAAAAGGCAATCCCTGGCGTAATTATAATTTGCGACAGTAAAAAATTATTTTTTGAATAATTTACTATAGAAAAGGCAATCCCTGGCGTAATTAAAATTTGAGACACTAAACAATTATTTTTTGCAAAATTTACTATAGAAAAGGCAATCCCTGGCGTAATTAAAATTTGAGACAGTAAAAAATTATTTTTTGAATAATTTACTATAGAAAAGGCAATCCCTGGCGTAATTAAAATTTGAGACAGTAAACAATTATTTTTTGCAAAATTTACTATAGAAAAGGCAATCCTTGGCGTAATTAAAATTTGCGACACTAAACAATTATTTTTTGAATAATTTACTATAGAAAGGCAATCCCTGGCGTAATTAAAATTTGAGACATTAAACAATTATTTTTTGCAAAATTTACTATAGAAAAGGCAATCCTTGGCGTAATTAAAATTTGCGACACTAAACAATTATTTTTTGCAAAATTTACTATAGAAAAGGCAATCCCTGGCGTAATTAAAATTTGAGACAGTAAAAATTATTTTTTGCAAAATTTACTATAGAAAAGGCAATCCCTGGCGTAGTTAAAATTTGAGACAGTAAAAAATGAATTTTTGAATAAATTACTATAGAAAAGGCAATCCCTGGCGTAATTAAAATTTGAGACAGTAAAAAATTATTTTTTGAATAATTTACTATAGAAAAGGCAATCCCTGGCGTAATTAAAATTTGAGACAGTAAAAAATTATTTTTTGCAAAGTTTACTATAGAAAAGGCAATCCCTGGCGTAATTAAAATTTGAGACAGTAAAAAATTATTTTTTGAATAATTTACTATAGAAAAGGCAATCCCTGGCGTAATTAAAATTTGAGACACTAAACAATTATTTTTTGAATAATTTACTATAGAAAAGGCAATCCCTGGCGTAATTAAAATTTGAGACAGTAAAAAATTATTTTTTGCAAAATATACTATAGAAAAGGCAATCCCTGGCGTATTTAAAATTTGAGACACTAAACAATTATTTTTTGCAAAATTTACTATAGAAAAGGCAATCCCTGGCGTATTTAAAATTTGCAACAGTAAAAAATTATTTTTTGAATAATTTACTATAGAAAAGGCAATCCCTGGCGTAATTAAAATTTGAGACAGTAAACAATTATTTTTTGAATAATTTACTATAGAAAAGGCAATCCCTGGCGTAATTAAAATTTGCGACAGTAAAAAATTATTTTTTGAATAATTTACTATACAAAAGGCAATCCCTGGCGTAATTAAAATTTGAGACAGTAAAAAATTATTTTTTGAATAATTTACTATAGAAAAGGCAATCCCTGGCGTAATTAAAATTTAAGACACTAAACAATTATTTTTTGAATAATTTACTATAGAAAAGGCAATCCCTGGCGTAGTTAAAATTTGAGACAGTAAAAAATTATTTTTTGAATAATTTACTATAGAAAAGGCAATCCCTGGCGTAATTATAATTTGCGACAGTAAAAAATTATTTTTTGAATAATTTACTATAGAAAAGGCAATCCCTGGCGTAATTAAAATTTGCGACACTAAACAATTATTTTTTGCAAAATTTACTATAGAAAAGGCAATCCCTGGCGTAATTAAAATTTGAGACAGTAAAAATTATTTTTTGCAAAATTTACTATAGAAAAGGCAATCCCTGGCGTAATTAAAATTTGAGACAGTAAAAATTATTTTTTGCAAAATTTACTATAGAAAAGGCAATCCCTGGCGTAATTAAAATTTGAGACAGTAAAAAATTATTTTTTGAATAATTTACTATAGAAAAGGCAATCCCTGGCGTAATTATAATTTGCGACAGTAAAAAATTATTTTTTGCAAAATTTACTATAGAAAAGGCAATCCCTGGCGTATTTAAAATTTGAGACACTAAACAATTATTTTTTGCAAAATTTACTATAGAAAAGGCAATCCCTGGCGCAATTAAAATTTGAGACAGTAAAAAATTATTTTTTGAATAATTTACTATAGAAAAGGCAATCCCTGGCGTAATTAAAATTTGAGACACTAAACAATTATTTTTTGAATAATTTACTATAGAAAAGGCAATCCCTGGCGTAATTAAAATTTGAGACAGTAAAAATTATTTTTTGAATAATTTACTATAGAAAAGGCATTCGCTGGCGTAATTAAAATTTGCGACAGAAAAAAATTAATTTTTGCAAAATTTACTATAGAAAAGGCAATCCCTGGCGTAATTAAAATTTGAGACAGTAAAAAAGTATTTTTTGAATAATTTACTATAGAAAAGGCAATCCCTGGCGTAAATAAAATTTGAGACAGTAAAAACTTATTTTTTGAATAATTTACTATTGAAAAGGCAATCCCTGGCGTAATTATAATTTTCGACAGTAAAAAAATATTTTTTGAATAATTTACTATAGAAAAGGCAATCCCTGGCGTAATTAAAATTTGAGACAGTAAAAATTATTTTTTGCAAAATTTACTATAGAAAAGGCAATCCCTGGCGTAATTAAAATTTGAGACAGTAAAAAATGAATTTTTGAATAATTTACTATAGAAAAGGCAATCCCTGGCGTAATTATAATTTGCGACAGTAAAAAATTATTTTTTGAATAATTTACTATA
The DNA here is from genome assembly GCA_963930735.1 of Dioctria linearis. Taxonomy (NCBI): domain Eukaryota; kingdom Metazoa; phylum Arthropoda; class Insecta; order Diptera; family Asilidae; genus Dioctria; species Dioctria linearis. The sequence continues at coordinate 31,112 of CAWVNZ010000475.1, forward strand.
GAAAAGGCAATCCCTGGCGTAATTAAAATTTGAGACACTAAACAATTATTTTTTGCAAAATTTACTATAGAAAAGGCAATCCCTGGCGTAATTAAAATTTGAGATAGTAAAAAATTATTTTTTGAATAATTTACTATAGAAAAGGCAATCCCTGGCGTAATTAAAATGTGAGACAGTAAACAATTATTTTTTGCAAAATGTACTATAGAAAAGGCAATCCTTGGCGTAATTAAAATTTGCGACACTAAACAATTATTTTTTGCAAAATTTACTATAGAAAAGGCAATCCTTGGCGTAATTAAAATTTGAGACAGTAAAAAATTATTTTTTGAATAATTTACTATAGAAAAGGCAATCCCTGGCGTAATTAAAATTTGAGACAGTAAAAAATTATTTTTGCAAAATTTACTATAGAAAAGGCAATCCCTGGCGTAATTAAAATTTGAGACAGTAAAAATTATTTTTTGCAAAATTTACTATAGAAAAGGCAATCCCTGGCGTAATTAAAATTTGAGACAGTAAAAATTATTTTTTGCAAAATTTACTATAGAAAAGGCAATCCCTGGCGTAATTAAAATTTGAGACAGTAAAAAATTATTTTTTGAATAATTTACTATAGAAAAGGCAATCCCTGGCGTAATTATAATTTGCGACAGTAAAAAATAATTTTTTGCAAAATTTACTATAGAAAGGCAAATCCCCTGGCGTATTTAAAATTTGAGACACTAAACAATTATTTTTGCAAAATTTACTATAGAAAAGGCAATCCCTGGCGCAATTAAAATTTGAGACAGTAAAAAATTATTTTTTGAATAATTTACTATAGGAAAGGCAATCCCTGGCGTAATTAAAATTTGAGACACTAAACAATTATTTTTTGAATAATTTACTATAGAAAAGGCAATCCCTGGCGTAATTAAAATTTGAGACAGTAAAAATTATTTTTTGCAAAATTTACTATAGAAAAGGCAATCCCTGGCGTAATTAAAATTTGAGACAGTAAAAATTATTTTTTGCAAAATTTACTATAGAAAAGGCAATCCCTGGCGTAATTAAAATTTGAGACAGTAAAAAATTATTTTTGAATAATTTACTATAGAAAAGGCAATCCCTGGCGTAATTATAATTTGCGACAGTAAAAAATTATTTTTTGCAAAATTTACTATAGAAAAGGCAATCCCTGGCGTATTTAAAATTTGAGACACTAAACAATTATTTTTTGCAAAATTTACTATAGAAAAGGCAATCCCTGGCGCAATTAAAATTTGAGACAGTAAAAATTATTTTTTGAATAATTTACTATAGAAAAGGCAATCCCTGGCGTAATTAAAATTTGAGACACTAAACAATTATTTTTGAATAATTTACTATAGAAAAGGCAATCCCTGGCGTAATTAAAATTTGAGACAGTAAAAATTATTTTTTGAATAATTTACTATAGAAAAGGCATTCGCTGGAGTAATTAAAATTTGCGACAGAAAAAAATTAATTTTTGCAAAATTTACTATAGAAAAGGCAATCCCTGGCGTAATTAAAATTTGAGACAGTAAAAAAGTATTTTTTGAATAATTTACTATAGAAAAGGCAATCCCTGGCGTAATAAAATTTGAGACAGTAAAAACTTATTTTTTGAATAATTTACTATTGAAAAGGCAATCCCTGGCGTAATTATAATTTTCGACAGTAAAAAAATATTTTTGAATAATTTACTATAGAAAAGGCAATCCCTGGCGTAATTAAAATTTGAGACAGTAAAAATTATTTTTTGCAAAATTTACTATAGAAAAGGCAATCCCTGGCGTAATTAAAATTTGAGACAGTAAAAAATGAATTTTTGAATAATTTACTATAGAAAAGGCAATCCCTGGCGTAATTATAATTTGCGACAGTAAAAAATTATTTTTTGAATAATTTACTATAGAAAAGGCAATCCCTGGCGTAATTAAAATTTGAGACACTAAACAATTATTTTTTGCAAAATTTACTATAGAAAAGGCAATCCCTGGGCGTAATTAAAATTTGAGATAGTAAAAAATTATTTTTTTGAATAATTTACTATAGAAAAGGCAATCCCTGGCGTAATTAAAATGTGAGACAGTAAACAATTATTTTTTGCAAAATTTACTATAGAAAAGGCAATCCTTGGCGTAATTAAAATTTGCGACACTAAACAATTATTTTTTGCAAAATTTACTATAGAAAAGCAATCCCTGGCGTAATTAAAATTTGAGACAGTAAAAATTATTTTTTGCAAAATTTACTATAGAAAAGGCAATCCCTGGCGTAGTTAAAATTTGAGACAATAAAAAATGAATTTTTGAGTAATTTACTATAGAAAAGGCAATCCCTGGCGTAATTAAAATTTGAGACAGTAAAAAATTATTTTTTGAATAATTTGCTATAGAAAAGGCAATCCCTGGCGTAATTAAAATTTGAGACAGTAAAAAATTATTTTTTGCAAAATTTACTATAGAAAAGTCAATCCCTGGCGTAATTAAAATTTGAGACAGTAAAAATTATTTTTTGCAAAATTTACTATAGAAAAGGCAATCCCTGGCGTAATTAAAATTTGAGACAGTAAAAATTATTTTTTGCAAAATTTACTATAGAAAAGGCAATCCCTGGCGTAATTAAAATTTGAGACAGTAAAAAATTATTTTTTGAATAATTTACTATAGAAAAGGCAATCCCTGGCGTAATTATAATTTGCGACAGTAAAAAATAATTTTTTGCAAAATTTACTATAGAAAAGGCAATCCCTGGCGTATTTAAAATTTGAGACACTAAACAATTATTTTTTGCAAAATTTACTATAGAAAAGGCAATCCCTGGCGCAATTAAAATTTGAGACAGTAAAAAATTATTTTTTGAATAATTTACTATAGGAAAGGCAATCCCTGGCGTAATTAAAATTTGAGACACTAAACAATTATTTTTTGAATAATTTACTATAGAAAAGGCAATCCCTGGCGTAATTAAAATTTGAGACAGTAAAAATTATTTTTTGAATAATTTACTATAGAAAAGGCATTCCCTGGCGTAATTAAAATTTGCGACAGAAAAAAATTAATTTTTGCAAAATTTACTATAGAAAAGGCAATCCCTGGCGTAATTAAAATTTGAGACAGTAAAAAAGTATTTTTTGAATAATTTACTATAGAAAAGGCAATCCCTGGCGTAATTAAAATTTGAGACAGTAAAAACTTATTTTTTGAATAATTTACTATTGAAAAGGCAATCCCTGGCGTAATTATAATTTGCGACAGTAAAAAATTATTTTTTGAATAATTTACTATAGAAGAGGCAATCCCTGGCGTAATTAAAATTTGAGACAGTAAAAATTATTTTTTGCAAAATTTACTATAGAAAAGGCAATCCCTGGCGTAATTAAAATTTGAGACAGTAAAAAATGAATTTTTGAATAATTTACTATAGAAAAGGCAATCCCTGGCGTAATTATAATTTGTGACAGTAAAAAATTATTTTTTGAATAATTTACTATAGAAAAGGCAATCCCTGGCGTAATTAAAATTTGAGACACTAAACAATTATTTTTTGCAAAATTTACTATAGAAAAGGCAATCCTTGGCGTAATTAAAATTTGAGATAGTAAAAAATTATTTTTTGAATAATTTACTATAGAAAAGGCAATCCCTGGCGTAATTAAAATGTGAGACAGTAAACAATTATTTTTTGCAAAATTTACAATAGAAAAGGCAATCCTTGGCGTAATTAAAATTTGCGACACTAAACAATTATTTTTTGCAAAATTTACTATAGAAAAGCAATCCCTGGCGTAATTAAAATTTGAGACAGTAAAAATTATTTTTTGCAAAATTTACTATAGAAAAGGCAATCCCTGGCGTAGTTAAAATCTGAGACAGTAAAAAATGAATTTTTGAGTAATTTACTATAGAAAAGGCAATCCCTGGCGTAATTAAAATTTGAGACAGTAAAAAATTATTTTTTGAATAATTTACTATAGAAAAGGCAATCCCTGGCGTAATTAAAATTTGAGACAGTAAAAAATTATTTTTTGCAAAATTTACTATAGAAAAGGCAATCCCTGGCGTAATTAAAATTTGAGACAGTAAAAAATTATTTTTCGAATAATTTACTATAGAAAAGGCAATCCCTGGCGTAATTAAAATTTGAGACAATAAACAATTATTTTTTGAATAATTTACTATAGAAAAGGCAATCCCTGGCGTAATTAAAATTTGAGACAGTAAAAAATTATTTTTAGCAAAATATACTATAGAAAAGGCAATCCCTGGCGTATTTAAAATTTGAGACACTAAACAATTATTTTTTGCAAAATTTACTATAGAAAAGGCAATCCCTGGCGTAATTAAAATTTGAGACAGTAAAAAATTATTTTTTGAATAATTTACTATAGAAAAGGCAATCCCTGGCGTAATTAAAATTTGAGACACTAAACAATTATTTTTTGCAAAATTTACTATAGAAAAGGCAATCCCTGGCGTAATTAAAATTTGAGACAGTAAAAATTATTTTTTGCAAAATTTACTATAGAAAAGGCAATCCCTGGCGTAGTTAAAATTTGAGACAGTAAAAAATGAATTTTTGAATAATTTACTATAGAAAAGGCAATCCCTGGCATAATTATAATTTGCGACAGTAAAAAATTATTTTTTGAATAATTTAATATAGAAAAGGCAATCCCTGGCGTAATTAAAATTTGAGACACTAAACAATTATTTTTTGCAAAATTTACTATAGAAAAGGCAATCCCTGGCGTAATTAAAATTTGAGACAGTAAAAAATTATTTTTTGAATAATTTACTATAGAAAAGGCAATCCCTGGCGTAATTAAAATTTGAGACAGTAAACAATTATTTTTTGCAAAATTTACTATAGAAAAGGCAATCCTGGGCGTAATTAAAATTTGCGACACTAAACAATTATTTTTTGAATAATTTACTATAGAAAAGGCAATCCCTGGCGTAATTAAAATTGGAGACAGTAAACAATTATTTTTTGCAAAATTTACTATAGAAAAGGCAATCCTAGGCGTAATTAAAATTTGCGACACTAAACAATTATTTTTTGCAAAATTTACTATAGAAAAGGCAATCCCTGGCGTAATTAAAATTTGAGACAGTAAAAATTATTTTTTGCAAAATTTACTATAGAAAAGGCAATCCCTGGCGTAGTTAAAATTTGAGACAGTAAAAAATGAATTTTTGAATAATTTACTATAGAAAAGGCAATCCCTGGCGTAATTAAAATTTGAGACAGTAAAAAATTATTTTTTGAATAATTTACTATAGAAAAGGCAATCCCTGGCGTAATTAAAATTTGAGACAGTAAAAATTATTTTTTGCAGAATTTACTATAGAAAAGGCAATCCCTGGCGTAGTTAAAATTTGAGACAGTAAAAAATGAATTTTTGAGTAATTTACTATAGAAAAGGCAATCCCTGGCGTAATTAAAATTTGAGACAGTAAAAAATTATTTTTTGAATAATTTACTATAGAAAAGGCAATCCCTGGCGTAATTAAAATTTGAGACAGTAAAAAATTATTTTTTGCAAAATTTACTATAGAAAAGGCAATCCCCTTGGCGTAATTAAAATTTGAGACAGTAAAAATTATTTTTTGCAAAATTTACTATAGAAAAGGCAATCCCTGGCGTAATTAAAATTTGAGACAGTAAAAATTATTTTTTGCAAAATTTACTATAGAAAAGGCAATCCCTGGCGTAATTAAAATTTGAGACAGTAAAAAATTATTTTTTGAATAATTTACTATAGAAAAGGCAATCCCTGGCGTAATTATAATTTGCGACAGTAAAAAATTATTTTTTGCAAAATTTACTATAGAAAAGGCAATCCCTGGCGTATTTAAAATTTGAGACACTAAACAATTATTTTTTGCAAAATTTACTATAGAAAAGGCAATCCCTGGCGTAATTAAAATTTGAGACAGTAAAATTTTATTTTTCGAATAATTTACTATAGAAAAGGCAATCCCTGGCGTAATTAAAATTTGAGACAATAAACAATTATTTTTTGAATAATTTACTATAGAAAAGGCAATCCCTGGCGTAATTAAAATTTGAGACAGTAAAAAATTATTTTTAGCAAAATATACTATAGAAAAGGCAATCCCTGGCGTATTTAAAATTTGAGACACTAAACAATTATTTTTTGCAAAATTTACTATAGAAAGGGCAATCCCTGGCGTAATTAAAATTTGAGACAGTAAAAAATTATTTTTTGAATAATTTACTATAGAAAAGGCAATCCCTGGCGTAATTAAAATTTGAGACACTAAACAATTATTTTTTGCAAAATTTACTATAGAAAAGGCAATCCCTGGCGTAATTAAAATTTGAGACAGTAAAAATTATTTTTTGCAAAATTTACTATAGAAAAGGCAATCCCTGGCGTAGTTAAAATTTGAGACAGTAAAAAATGAATTTTTGAATAATTTACTATAGAAAAGGCAATCCCTGGCGTAATTATAATTTGCGACAGTAAAAAATTATTTTTTGAATAATTTAATATAGAAAAGGCAATCCCTGGCGTAATTAAAATTTGAGACACTAAACAATTATTTTTTGCAAAATTTACTATAGAAAAGGCAATCCCTGGCGTAATTAAAATTTGAGACAGTAAAAAATTATTTTTTGAATAATTTACTATAGAAAAGGCAATCCCTGGCGTAATTAAAATTTGAGACAGTAAACAATTATTTTTTGCAAAATTTACTATAGAAAAGGCAATCCTTGGCGTAATTAAAATTTGCGACACTAAACAATTATTTTTTGAATAATTTACTATAGAAAAGGCAATCCCTGGCGTAATTAAAATTGGAGACAGTAAACAATTATTTTTTGCAAAATTTACTATAGAAAAGGCAATCCTAGGCGTAATTAAAATTTGCGACACTAAACAATTATTTTTTGCAAAATTTACTATAGAAAAGGCAATCCCTGGCGTAATTAAAATTTGAGACAGTAAAAATTATTTTTTGCAAAATTTACTATAGAAAAGGCAATCCCTGGCGTAGTTAAAATTTGAGACAGTAAAAAATGAATTTTGAATAATTTACTATAGAAAAGGCAATCCCTGGCGTAATTAAAATTTGAGACAGTAAAAAATTATTTTTTGAATAATTTACTATAGAAAAGGCAATCCCTGGCGTAATTAAAATTTGAGACAGTAAAAATTATTTTTTGCAGAATTTACTATAGAAAAGGCAATCCCTGGCGTAGTTAAAATTTGAGACAGTAAAAAATGAATTTTTGAGTAATTTACTATAGAAAAGGCAATCCCTGGCCTAATTAAAATTTGAGACAGTAAAAAATTATTTTTTGAATAATTTACTATAGAAAAGGCAATCCCTGGCGTAATTAAAATTTGAGACAGTAAAAAATTATTTTTGCAAAATTTACTATAGAAAAGGCAATCCCTGGCGTAATTAAAATTTGAGACAGTAAAAATTATTTTTTGCAAAATTTACTATAGAAAAGGCAATCCCTGGCGTAATTAAAATTTGAGACAGTAAAAATTATTTTTTGCAAAATTTACTATAGAAAAGGCAATCCCTGGCGTAATTAAAATTTGAGACAGTAAAAAATTATTTTTTGAATAATTTACTATAGAAAAGGCAATCCCTGGCGTAATTATAATTTGCGACAGTAAAAAATTATTTTTTGCAAAATTTACTATAGAAAAGGCAATCCCTGGCGTATTTAAAATTTGAGACACTAAACAATTATTTTTTGCAAAATTTACTATAGAAAAGGCAATCCCTGGCGCAATTAAAATTTGAGACAGTAAAAAATTATTTTTTGAATAATTTACTATAGAAAAGGCAATCCCTGGCGTAATTAAAATTTGAGACACTAAACAATTATTTTTTGAATAATTTACTATAGAAAAGGCAATCCCTGGCGTAATTAAAATTTGAGACAGTAAAAATTATTTTTTGAATAATTTACTATAGAAAAGGCATTCCTGGCGTAATTAAAATTTGCGACAGAAAAAAATTAATTTTTGCAAAATTTACTATAGAAAAGGCAATCCCTGGCGTAATTAAAATTTGAGACAGTAAAAAAGTATTTTTTGAATAATTTACTATAGAAAAGGCAATCCCTGGCGTAATTAAAATTTGAGACAGTAAAAACTTATTTTTTGAATAATTTACTATTGAAAAGGCAATCCCTGGCGTAATTATAATTTGCGACAGTAAAAAATTATTTTTTGAATAATTTACTATAGAAAAGGCAATCCCTGGCGTAATTAAAATTTGAGACACTAAACAATTATTTTTTGCAAAATTTACTATAGAAAAGGCAATCCCTGGCGTAATTAAAATTTGAGACAGTAAAAAATTATTTTTTGAATAATTTACTATAGAAAAGGCAATCCCTGGCGTAATTAAAATTTGAGACAGTAAACAATTATTTTTTGCAAAATTTACTATAGAAAAGGCAATCCTTGGCGTAATTAAAATTTGCGACACTAAACAATTATTTTTTGAATAATTTACTATAGAAAAGGCAATCCCTGGCGTAATTAAAATTGGAGACAGTAAACAATTATTTTTTGCAAAATTTACTATAGAAAAGGCAATCCTAGGCGTAATTAAAATTTGCGACACTAAACAATTATTTTTTGCAAAATTTACTATAGAAAAGGCAATCCCTGGCGTAATTAAAATTTGAGACAGTAAAAATTATTTTTTGCAAAATTTACTATAGAAAAGGCAATCCCTGGCGTAATTAAAATTTGAGACAGTAAAAAATTATTTTTCGAATAATTTACTATAGAAAAGGCAATCCCTGGCGTAATTAAAATTTGAGACAATAAACAATTATTTTTTGAATAATTTACTATAGAAAAGGCAATCCCTGGCGTAATTAAAATTTGAGACAGTAAAAAATTATTTTTAGCAAAATATACTATAGAAAAGGCAATCCCTGGCGTATTTAAAATTTGAGACACTAAACAATTATTTTTTGCAAAATTTACTATAGAAAAGGCAATCCCTGGCGTAATTAAAATTTGAGACAGTAAAAAATTATTTTTTGAATAATTTACTATAGAAAAGGCAATCCCTGGCGTAATTAAAATTTGAGACACTAAACAATAATTTTTTGCAAAATTTACTATAGAAAAGGCAATCCCTGGCGTAATTAAAATTTGAGACAGTAAAAAATTATTTTTTGCAAAATTTACTATAGAAAAGGCAATCCCTGGCGTAATTAAAATTTGAGACACTAAACAATTATTTTTTGCAAAATTTACTATAGAAAAGGCAATCCCTGGCGTAATTAAAATTTGAGACAATAAAAATTATTTTTTGCAAAATTTACTATAGAAAAGGCAATCCCTGGCGTAGTTAAAATTTGAGACAGTAAAAAATGAATTTTTGAATAATTTACTATAGAAAAGGCAATCCCTGGCGTAATTATAATTTGCGACAGTAAAAAATTATTTTTTGAATAATTTAATATAGAAAAGGCAATCCCTGGCGTAATTAAAATTTGAGACACTAAACAATTATTTTTTGCAAAATTTACTATAGAAAAGGCAATCCCTGGCGTAATTAAAATTTGAGACAGTAAAAAATTATTTTTTGAATAATTTACTATAGAAAAGGCAATCCCTGGCGTAATTAAAATTTGAGACAGTAAACAATTATTTTTTGCAAAATTTACTATAGAAAAGGCAATCCTTGGCGTAATTAAAATTTGAGACAGTAAAAAATTATTTTTAGCAAAATATACTATAGAAAAGGCAATCCCTGGCGTATTTAAAATTTGAGACACTAAACAATTATTTTTTGCAAAATTTACTATAGAAAAGGCAATCCCTGGCGTAATTAAAATTTGAGACAGTAAAAAATTATTTTTTGAATAATTTACTATAGAAAAGGCAATCCCTGGCGTAATTAAAATTTGAGACACTAAACAATTATTTTTTGCAAAATTTACTATAGAAAAGGCAATCCCTGGCGTAATTAAAATTTGAGACAATAAAAATTATTTTTTGCAAAATTTACTATAGAAAAGGCAATCCCTGGCGTAGTTAAAATTTGAGACAGTAAAAAATGAATTTTTGAATAATTTACTATAGAAAAGGCAATCCCTGGCGTAATTATAATTTGCGACAGTAAAAAATTATTTTTTGAATAATTTAATATAGAAAAGGCAATCCCTGGCGTAATTAAAATTTGAGACACTAAACAATTATTTTTTGCAAAATTTACTATAGAAAAGGCAATCCTGGCGTAATTAAAATTTGAGACAGTAAAAAATTATTTTTTGAATAATTTACTATAGAAAAGGCAATCCCTGGCGTAATTAAAATTTGAGACAGTAAACAATTATTTTTTGCAAAATTTACTATAGAAAAGGCAATCCTTGGCGTAATTAAAATTTGCGACACTAAACAATTATTTTTTGAATAATTTACTATAGAAAAGGCAATCCCTGGCGTAATTAAAATTGGAGACAGTAAACAATTATTTTTTGCAAAATTTACTATAGAAAAGGCAATCCTAGGCGTAATTAAAATTTGCGACACTAAACAATTATTTTTTGCAAAATTTACTATAGAAAAGGCAATCCCTGGCGTAATTAAAATTTGAGACAGTAAAAATTATTTTTTGCAAAATTTACTATAGAAAAGGCAATCCTGGCGTAGTTAAAATTTGAGACAGTAAAAAATGAATTTTTGAATAATTTACTATAGAAAAGGCAATCCCTGGCGTAATTAAAATTTGAGACAGTAAAAAATTATTTTTTGAATAATTTACTATAGAAAAGGCAATCCCTGGCGTAATTAAAATTTGAGACAGTAAAAATTATTTTTTGCAGAATTTACTATAGAAAAGGCAATCCCTGGCGTAGTTAAAATTTGAGACAGTAAAAAATGAATTTTTGAGTAATTTACTATAGAAAAGGCAATCCCTGGCGTAATTAAAATTTGAGACAGTAAAAAATTATTTTTTTGCAAAATTTACTATAGAAAAGGCAATCCCTGGCGTAATTAAAATTTGAGACAGTAAAAATTATTTTTTGCAAAATTTACTATAGAAAAGGCAATCCCTGGCGTAATTAAAATTTGAGACAGTAAAAATTATTTTTTGCAAAATTTACTATAGAAAAGGCAATCCCTGGCGTAATTAAAATTTGAGACAATAAAAAATTATTTTTTGAATAATTTACTATAGAAAAGGCAATCCCTGGCGTAATTATAATTTGCGACAGTAAAAAATTATTTTTTGCAAAATTTACTATAGAAAAGGCAATCCCTGGCGTATTTAAAATTTGAGACACTAAACAATTATTTTTTGCAAAATTTACTATAGAAAAGGCAATACCTGGCGTAATTAAAATTTGAGACAGTAAAAAATTATTTTTCGAATAATTTACTATAGAAAAGGCAATCCCTGGCGTAATTAAAATTTGAGACAATAAACAATTATTTTTTGAATAATTTACTATAGAAAAGGCAATCCCTGGCGTAGTTAAAATTTGAGACAGTAAAAAATTATTTTTAGCAAAATATACAATAGAAAAGGCAATCCCTGGCGTATTTAAAATTTGAGACACTAAACAATTATTTTTTGCAAAATTTACTATAGAAAAGGCAATCCCTGGCGTAATTAAAATTTGAGACAGTAAAAAATTATTTTTTGAATAATTTACTATAGAAAAGGCAATCCCTGGCGTAATTAAAATTTGAGACACTAAACAATTATTTTTTGCAAAATTTACTATAGAAAAGGCAATCCCTGGCGTAATTAAAATTTGAGACAGTAAAAATTATTTTTTGCAAAATTTACTATAGAAAAGGCAATCCCTGGCGTAGTTAAAATTTGAGACAGTAAAAAATGAATTTTTGAATAATTTACTATAGAAAAGGCAATCCCTGGCGTAATTATAATTTGCGACAGTAAAAAATTATTTTTTGAATAATTTAATATAGAAAAGGCAATCCCTGGCGTAATTAAAATTTGAGACACTAAACAATTATTTTTTGCAAAATTTACTATAGAAAAGGCAATCCCTGGCGTAATTAAAATTTGAGACAGTAAAAAATTATTTTTTGAATAATTTACTATAGAAAAGGCAATCCCTGGCGTAATTAAAATTTGAGACAGTAAACAATTATTTTTTGCAAAATTTACTATAGAAAAGGCAATCCTTGGCGTAATTAAAATTTGCGACACTAAACAATTATTTTTTGAATAATTTACTATAGAAAAGGCAATCCCTGGCGTAATTAAAATTGGAGACAGTAAACAATTATTTTTTGCAAAATTTACTATAGAAAAGGCAATCCTAGGCGTAATTAAAATTTGCGACACTAAACAATTATTTTTTTTGCAAAATTTACTATAGAAAAGGCAATCCCTGGCGTCATTAAAATTTGAGACAGTAAAAATTATTTTTTGCAAAATTTACTATAGAAAAGGCAATCCCTGGCGTAGTTAAAATTTGAGACAGTAAAAAATGAATTTTTGAATAATTTACTATAGAAAAGGCAATCCCTGGCGTAATTAAAATTTGAGACAGTAAAAAATTATTTTTTGAATAATTTACTATAGAAAAGGCAATCCCTGGCGTAATTAAAATTTGAGACAGTAAAAATTATTTTTTGCAGAATTTACTATAGAAAAGGCAATCCCTGGCGTAGTTAAAATTTGAGACAGTAAAAAATGAATTTTTGAGTAATTTACTATAGAAAAGGCAATCCCTGGCCTAATTAAAATTTGAGACAGTAAAAAATTATTTTTTGAATAATTTACTATAGAAAAGGCAATCCCTGGCGTAATTAAAATTTGAGAGAGTAAAAAATTATTTTTTGCAAAATTTACTATAGAAAAGGCAATCCCTGGCGTAATTAAAATTTGAGACAGTAAAAATTATTTTTTGCAAAATTTACTATAGAAAAGGCAATCCTGGCGTAATTAAAATTTGAGACAGTAAAAATTATTTTTTGCAAAATTTACTATAGAAAAGGCAATCCCTGGCGTAATTAAAATTTGAGACAGTAAAAAATTATTTTTTGAATAATTTACTATAGAAAAGGCAATCCCTGGCGTAATTATAATTTGCGACAGTAAAAAATTATTTTTTGCAAAATTTACTATAGAAAAGGCAATCCCTGGCGTATTTAAAATTTGAGACACTAAACAATTATTTTTTGCAAAATTTACTATAGAAAAGGCAATCCCTGGCGCAATTAAAATTTGAGACAGTAAAAAATTATTTTTTGAATAATTTACTATAGAAAAGGCAATCCCTGGCGTAATTAAAATTTGAGACACTAAACAATTATTTTTTGAATAATTTACTATAGAAAAGGCAATCCCTGGCGTAATTAAAATTTGAGACAGTAAAAATTATTTTTTGAATAATTTACTATAGAAAAGGCATTCCCTGGCGTAATTAAAATTTGCGACAGAAAAAAATTAATTTTTGCAAAATTTACTATAGAAAAGGCAATCCCTGGCGTAATTAAAATTTGAGACAGTAAAAAAGTATTTTTTGAATAATTTACTATAGAAAAGGCAATCCCTGGCGTAATTAAAATTTGAGACAGTAAAAACTTATTTTTGAATAATTTACTATTGAAAAGGCAATCCCTGGCGTAATTATAATTTGCGACAGCAAAAAATTATTTTTTGAATAATTTACTATAGAAAAGGCAATCCCTGGCGTAATTAAAATTTGAGACAGTAAAAATTATTTTTTGCAAAATTTACTATAGAAAAGGCAATCCCTGGCGTAATTAAAATTTGAGACAGTAAAAAATGAATTTTTGAATAATTTACTATAGAAAAGGCAATCCCTGGCGTAATTATAATTTGCGACAGTAAAAAATTATGTTTTGAATAAATTACTATAGAAAAGGCAATCCCTGGCGTAATTAAAATTTGAGACACTAAACAATTATTTTTTGCAAAATTTACTATAGAAAAGGCAATCCCTGGCGTAATTAAAATTTGAGATAGTAAAAAATTATTTTTTGAATAATTTACTATAGAAAAGGCAATCCCTGGCGTAATTAAAATGTGAGACAGTAAACAATTATTTTTTGCAAAATTTGCAATAGAAAAGGCAATCCTTGGCGTAATTAAAATTTGCGGCACTAAACAATTATTTTTTGCAAAATTTACTATAGAAAAGCAATCCCTGGCGTAATTAAAATTTGAGTCAGTAAAAATTATTTTTTGCAAAATTTACTATAGAAAAGGCAATCCCTGGCGTAGTTAAAATTTGAGACAGTAAAAAATGAATTTTTGAGTAATTTACTACAGAAAAGGCAATCCCTGGCGTAATTAAAATTTGAGAGAGTAAAAAATGATTTTTTGAATAATTTACTATAGAAAAGGCAATCCCTGGCGTAATTAAAATTTGAGACAGTAAAAAATTATTTTTTGCAAAATTTACTATAGAAAAGGCAATCCCTGGCATAATTAAAATTTGAGGCAGTAAAAAATTATTTTGCGAATAATTTACTATAGAAAAGGCAATCCCTGGCGTAATTAAAATTTGAGACAATAAACAATTATTTTTTGAATAATTTACTATAGAAAAGGCAATCCCTGGCGTAATTAAAATTTGAGACAGTAAAAAATTATTTTTAGCAAAATATACTATAGAAAAGGCAATCCCTGGCGTATTTAAAATTTGAGACACTAAACAATTATTTTTTGCAAAATTTACTATAGAAAAGGCAATCCCTGGCGTAATTAAAATTTGAGACAGTAAAAAATTATTTTTTGAATAATTTACTATTGAAAAGGCAATCCCTGGCGTAATTAAAATTTGAGACACTAAATAATTATTTTTTGCAAAATTTACTATAGAAATGGCAATCCCTGGCGTAATTAAAATTTGAGACAGTAAAAATTATTTTTTGCAAAATTTACTATAGAAAAGGCAATCCCTGGCGTAGTTAAAATTTGAGACAGTAAAAAATGAATTTTTGAATAATTTACCATAGAAAAGGCAATCCCTGGCGTAATTATAATTTGCGACAGTAAAAAATTATTTTTTGAATAATTTAATATAGAAAAGGCAATCCCTGGCGTAATTAAAATTTGAGACACTAAACAATTATTTTTTGCAAAATTTACTATAGAAAAGGCAATCCCTGGCGTAATTAAAATTTGAGACAGTAAAAAATTATTTTTTGAATAATTTACTATAGAAAAGGCAATCCTTGGCGTAATTAAAATTTGAGACAGTAAACAATTATTTTTTGCAAAATTTACTATAGAAAAGGCAATCCTTGGCGTAATTAAAATTTGCGACACTAAACAATTATTTTTTGAATAATTTACTATAGAAAAGGCAATCCCTGGCGTAATTAAAATTGGAGACAGTAAACAATTATTTTTTGCAAAATTTACTATAGAAAAGGCAATCCTAGGCGTAATTAAAATTTGCGACACTAAACAATTATTTTTTGCAAAATTTACTATAGAAAAGGCAATCCCTGGCGTAATTAAAATTTGAGACAGTAAAAATTATTTTTTGCAAAATTTACTATAGAAAAGGCAATCCCTGGCGTAGTTAAAATTTGAGACAGTAAAAAATTATTTTTTGAATAATTTACTATAGAAAAGGCAATCCCTGGCGTAATTAAAATTTGAGACAGTAAAAAATTATTTTTTGCAAAATTTACTATAGAAAAGGCAATCCCTGGCGTAATTAAAATTTGAGACAGTAAAAAATTATTTTTTGAATAATTTACTATAGAAAAGGCAATCCCTGGCGTAATTAAAATTTGAGACACTAAACAATTATTTTTTGAATAATTTACTATAGAAAAGGCAATCCCTGGCTTAATTAAAATTAGAGACAGTAAAAAATTATTTTTTGCAAAATATACTATAGAAAAGGCAATCCCTGGCGTATTTACAATTTGAGACACTAAACAATTATTTTTTGCAAAATTTACTATAGAAAAGGCAATCCCTGGCGTAATTAAAATTTGCGACACTAAACAATTATTTTTTGCAAAATTTACTATAGAAAAGGCAATCCCTGGCGTAATTAAAATTTGAGACAGTAAAAATTAGTTTTTGAATAATTTACTATACAAAAGGCAATTCCTGGCGTATTTAAAATTTGCAACAGTAAAAAATGAATTGTTGCAAAATTTACTATATAAAAGGCAATACCTGGCGTAATTAAAATTTGAGACAGTAAAAAATTATTTTTTGAATAATTTACTATCGAAAAGGCAATCCCTGGCGTAATTAAAATTTGAGACACTAAACAATTATTTTTTGAATAATTTACTATAGAAAAGGCAATCCCTGGCGTAATTAAAATTTGAGACACTAAACAATTATTTTTTGAATAATTTACTATAGAAAAGGCAATCCCTGGCGTAATTAAAATTTGAGACAGTAAAAAATTATTTTTTGAATAATTTACTATAGAAAAGGCAATCCCTGGCGTAATTAAAATTTGCAACAGTAAAAAATTATTTTTTGCAACATTTACTATAGAAAAGGCAATGCCTGGCGTAATTAAAATTTGAGACAGTAAAAAATTATTTTTTGAATAATTTACTATAGAAAAGGCAATCCCTGGCGTAATTAAAATTTGAGACAGTAAAAAATTATTTTTTGAATAATTTACTATAGAAAAGGCAATCCCTGGCGTAATTAAAATTTGAGACAGTAAAAAATTATTTTTTGAATAATTTACTATAGAAAAGGCAATCCCTGGCGTAATTAAAATTTGAGACAGTAAAAAATGAATTTTTGAATAATTTACTATAGAAAAGGCAATCCCTGGCGTAATTAAAATATGCAACAGTAAAAAATGAATTTTTGAATAATTTACTATAGAAAAGGCAATCCCTGGCGTATTTAAAATTTGCGACACTAAACAATTATTTTTTGAATAATTTACTATAGAAAAGGCAATCCCTGGCGTAATTATAATTTGCGACACTAAACAATTATTTTTTGCAAAATTTACTATAGAAAAGGCAATCCCTGGCGTAATTAAAATTTGAGACAGTAAAAAATTATTTTTTGAATAATTTACTATAGAAAAGGCAATCCCTGGCGTAATTAAAATTTGAGACACTAAACAATTATTTTTTGCAAAATTTACTATAGAAAAGGCAATCCCCTGGCGTATTTAAAATTTGCGACACTAAACAATTATTTTTTGAATAATTTACTATAGAAAAGGCAATCCCTGGAGTAATTATAATTTGCGACAGTAAAAAATTATTTTTTGAATAATTTACTATAGAAAAGGCAATCCCTGGCGTAATTAAAATTTGAGACAGTAAAAAATGAATTTTTGAATAATTTACTATAGAAAAGGCAATCCCTGGCGTAATTAATATTTGCAACAGTAAAAAATGAATTTTTGAATAATTTACTATAAAAAAGGCAATCCCTGGCGTATTTAAAATTTGCGACACTAAACAATTATTTTTTGAATAATTTACTATAGAAAAGGCTATCCCTGGCGTAATTATAATTTGCGACACTAAACAATTATTTTTTGCAAAATTTACTATAGAAAAGGCAATCCCTGGCTTAATTAAAATTTGAGACAGTAAAAAATTATTTCTTGAATAATTTACTATAGAAAAGGCAATCCCCGGCGTAATTAAAATTTGCAACAGTAAAAAATTATTTTTTGCAACATTTACTATAGAAAAGGCAATCCCTGGCGTAATTAAAATTTGAGACAGTAAAAAATTATTTTTTGAATAATTTACTATAGAAAAGGCAATCCCTGGAGTAATTATAATTTGCGACAGTAAAAAATTATTTTTTGAATAATTTACTATAGAAAAGGCAATCCCTGGCGTAATTAAAATTTGAGACAGTAAAAAATGAATTTTTGAATAATTTACTATAGAAAAGGCAATCCCTGGCGTAATTAATATTTGCAACAGTAAAAAATGAATTTTTGAATAATTTACTATAGAAAAGGCAATCCCTGGCGTATTTAAAATTTGCGACACTAAACAATTATTTTTTGAATAATTTACTATAGAAAAGGCTATCCGTGGCGTAATTATAATTTGCGACACTAAACAATTATTTTTTGCAAAATTTACTATAGAAAAGGCAATCCCTGGCTTAATTAAAATTTGAGACAGTAAAAAATTATTTCTTGAATAATTTACTATAGAAAAGGTAATCCCTGGCGTAATTAAAATTTGCAACAGTAAAAAATTATTTTTTGCAACATTTACTATAGAAAAGGCAATCCCTGGCGTAATTAAAATTTGAGACAGTAAAAAATTATTTTTTGAATAATTTACTATAGAAAAGGCAATCCCTGGCGTAATTAAAATTTGAGACAGTAAAAAATTATTTTTTGAATAATTTACTATAGAAAAGTCAATCCCTGGCGTAATTAAAATTTGAGACTGTAAAAAATGAATTTTTGAATAATTTACTATAGAAAAGGCAATCCCTGGCGTAATTAAAATTTGCAACAGTAAAAAATGAATTTTTGAATAATTTACTATAGAAAAGGCAATCCCTGGCGTAATTAAAATTTGAGACAGTAAAAAATGAATTTTTGAATAATTTACTATAGAAAAGGCAACCCCGGGCGTAATTAAAATATGCAACAGTAAAAAATGAATTTTTGAATAATTTACTATAGAAAAGGCAATCCCTGGCGTATTTAAAATTTGCGACACTAAACAATTATTTTTTGAATAATTTACTATAGAAAAGGCAATCCCTGGCGTATTTAAAATTTGCGACACTAAACAATTATTTTTTGAATAATTTACTATAGAAAAGGCAATCCCTGGAGTAATTATAATTTGCGACAGTAAAAAATTATTTTTTGAATAATTTACTATAGAAAAGGCAATCCCTGGCGTAATTAAAATTTGAGACAGTAAAAAATGAATTTTTGAATAATTTACTATAGAAAAGGCAATCCCTGGCGTAATTAATATTTGCAACAGTAAAAAATGAATTTTTTGAATAATTTACTATAAAAAAGGCAATCCCTGGCGTATTTAAAATTTGCGACACTAAACAATTATTTTTTGAATAATTTACTATAGAAAAGGCTATCCCTGGCGTAATTATAATTTGCGACACTAAACAATTATTTTTTGCAAAATTTACTATAGAAAAGGCGATCCCTGGCTTAATTAAAATTTGAGACAGTAAAAAATTATTTCTTGAATAATTTACTATAGAAAAGGCAATCCCCGGCGTAATTAAAATTTGCAACAGTAAAAAATTATTTTTTGCAACATTTACTATAGAAAAGGCAATCCCTGGCGTAATTAAAATTTGAGACAGTAAAAAATTATTTTTTGAATAATTTACTATAGAAAAGGCAATCCCTGGAGTAATTATAATTTGCGACAGTAAAAAATTATTTTTTGAATAATTTACTATAGAAAAGGCAATCCCTGGCGTAATTAAAATTTGAGACAGTAAAAAATGAATTTTTGAATAATTTACTATAGAAAAGGCAATCCCTGGCGTAATTAATATTTGCAACAGTAAAAAATGAATTTTTGAATAATTTACTATAGAAAAGGCAATCCCTGGCGTATTTAAAATTTGCGACACTAAACAATTATTTTTTGAATAATTTACTATAGAAAAGGCTATCCGTGGCGTAATTATAATTTGCGACACTAAACAATTATTTTTTGCAAAATTTACTATAGAAAAGGCAATCCCTGGCTTAATTAAAATTTGAGACAGTAAAAAATTATTTCTTGAATAATTTACTATAGAAAAGGCAATCCCTGGCGTAATTAAAATTTGCAACAGTAAAAAATTATTTTTTGCAACATTTACTATAGAAAAGGCAATCCCTGGCGTAATTAAAATTTGAGACAGTAAAAAATTATTTTTTGAATAATTTACTATAGAAAAGGCAATCCCTGGCGTAATTAAAATTTGAGACAGTAAAAAATTATTTTTTGAATAATTTACTATAGAAAAGGCAATCCCTGGCGTAATTAAAATTTGAGACTGTAAAAAATGAATTTTTGAATAATTTACTATAGAAAAGGCAATCCCTGGCGTAATTAAAATTTGCAACA